>CAUYQU010095002.1:0-19059 GCA_963574635.1 Cheracebus regulus | reverse complement strand
AACAAGCCAAGTCCTAGGTCAAGGCTTGTAACTTACCCAATAGCAGTCTTGCTCTCCCACAACCAATCGAGCTGTTTCACTCCCTATAAAACCCCCTGTCTGTAAGGAGTCCGTGCGACTTCTCCAGCCCCTCCTGTCCGGACCGCAGAACCTCACCCGGGAGCCTGAATAAATTCCCTTGCATTGGATTATTTTGGTGCTGGCCTCAGTTTCTTCATTTTATCCTCGGAAACAAACCTCACAATTTCAAAAAAAAAAAAAAAAAAAAAAAAAGAGCCCACTACAGACAAGCTCTTAATCATGTGGTCAAGATGACTTGTCTTATGGATGTCAGTCAGCCTCTTTCCCAGTTGTCCCATTGCTTGCTCAATGGACCCATGAAAAAGTAGCCAAAGCAGTAGGGATGGAGGCTGAATAAGGGCTCAACAATATGGCCTTCCCCTCACCACGACTGATTTAGCTACTGCCAGTGCTGACTGCCTGACCCCAACAGAAAAGACCAACACTAAGGTCCACTATGTCACCATCCCACAGGGGGATCAGACAGCCCCTTAGGGAAGGATCTGTCTTCACAGAAGCAAGATTGACTTCATATGGTTGCTTTAAGGATCTGAGATAGTATAAAAGACCTAGCACTGTAAAAGAAACCAATAAATCAGATCTAAAGTAAACAATTTGTTTTGAATTCATTTTTATTTCTTCACTCAATGAACGAACACATACTGAGTGCTCATCATGCACTAGGCAATAAAAAGACAAAGAGAAAATCCTACCCTCACAGAACTTACCTAACAGGGAAGACTGACAAGCAACATAAAAATATGTTAAGTATGATGTTATGTGTATGCATGGTATACTGAGAGGGTACAGAGAAGGAACATAGCCACAGACTGTACTGTTATGTTGAGCTTAGCTAAAAATAATGTGAGGCAGGTACGGAAGCAGATGTTTGAAAGAGATTCCACCCATTTGCCTCAATTGTATCTGGAAAGAGAAGCCAATATTATATGTTGGGAATAAAGATGTTGCTCTGGGAAAACAAAACAAAACAAACATAAACTTGCCCAAGTTAATATGTAACTAATAGGCAACAGAGCTAGAATTCAAATCCAAATTTGTCCAGCTCCAAAATCTACATGTGCATGTTTGCTACACCACACTGAAAATCTTAAGTAAGATTTTCCTTTCCTTTAAGCTAAATTGAACTGGCAACCTAATAATACTTACTGCTTAGTGACTAAGCTTATTACAAGCCAGACTGTGCTTTACATGTGTGAATCTGGTTGCTCCTCACAACAGTCCTACCTACAAGAACTGAGGAGAAACTGAAGCATGAAAGGATGAAGGACCCTGCCCTAGATGGCAGAGGCAAGATTTGAACTCAGGTGTTCTGACTTCAGGGTTCCTACCCATTATACCACCCTGCCTCCACAACAGGTATATACATGCTTTACAGAGTCCTCTGGGACCAATGATGAAAGTTCATAAACTTATTTTTAGTGGTTAAAAGTGAAATTACTAAAAAGCAACCCTGCTATTACTATAAATGTAGTACATATTTATTCTATAAAACTGAAACAGTTAAAATTCTGCAAAATCATCCTCTGGCCAGGCAGCTATATAGAACAGAGTAAGAAGGGGACTGACATAAAAACCCACAACTAAGAATAGAACAGAAAGCCGTATCATTCACGTGGGATTAAAACTGGGACTTTTTAAGAGATTCATATACATGTAGGGCTTTTCAAAAGAGGAACCGGAAAAGGATCTGCTTTCACTCTGCTGGAGAGTCAGAAGATAATTTTGTAGTCTGGTGCTCAGGGGCAGCTGGCTCGCCGGGGTAGGTAAAAGCTCTTCCAAAGAAGCTTAAGTTCGTTAGAATGGAAGAACTAAACTTCTGTTCAACTCATGAATCAACTCAGACAAGTCCAATAAGACATAAAGAAATGGGTCAGATGACAGCAAAACTTTCTGAGGCTAGCCATATCTTAGGAGGGACGATGAATCTGCAAGGATAATATAACAACAGTTCTTATCTGAGGCCAATTTTGCCTAGAGGATATTTGACAATGTTCGGAGACATTTTTGGTTGTCATAACTTGAGTGTCGGGGCCAGTGAGTGGTTGTCAGGGATGATGTTAAGCATCTACAATGCACAGGACTGCCCTACAACAAAAAATGATTTGACCCAAAACGTCAATAGGACTGAAGGTTGAGAAATAAGTATTTACTCAGCACTAATGCCAGGGCTGTTTTAAGTGCTCCTATCTAACACATCAGTGAGTCCTCATAGCATCCTCTGAGGTAAATGTCATTATCTTTATTTTACAGATGAAGAAGAAACCTAGGCTATGAAGAGTACTTCCACTCGGTCACATGGCTGTGGGTGAAAGCACTCTCACCTGAGCCCAGCTCATACCCTAGCCCTCAACTTCTTATGCTGTTACACGCATCCTTCTCTAAATCATCTTTGGAGATGCAGAGTTGAAGAGAAGAGAGCACCAGGAATTCACCAGGCAACTGCGTTACACAAAGAAAGGCAGGCACAGAAAAAACAGATTTCGGATTCTGCCACCAGGAGGGGTCAAAGTCTGGACAGCACTTTTGTCAGAAGCCTGGCTTCCCTTTCTTGAAACATCAATGTAAACATATACCGGAGAGCTTGGTACAGGGCAGGCTCTGAGTGTTGGCCCCATCACAAGGACAACCAAGGGCTAATTATGAAATAAGGAGGACACAAGAAAAGACGCTATTAAGGATACAGTTTTTTTTTAAAAGGAGAGTGAGGTTCATCTTTTTTAAAAAAGCATCCATAGACTTAAAATTTTTTTGTTTGGGGTCTGTAAAAAATAACAATATGGATGAAATTCTATGACAAAAAAAAAAAACTAACCAAATTCTTGTTATGTTAAAATGTTACTGATCCAAATATTGCTTAAAATAGATGAACATTAAAGCTTTTCTTAGAAAGGATTTTTTTCCTTCATCATTCTATCCATCTTATTGTCTTTTATATGCTAATTACTGTCCCTAGATCTTGTCCATCTTTATTTCAGGGCAGCCAAAAAAATTTTATTAAAAAAAAAAATCAAAACATTCTTCTGCTTTTTAACTCTAAAAAATAAACAAAGTTTCTGAACCCTATTTCCTTAACTCATCATAAAGACTGATAGGGAAACCTACTCAGATTAGATATACTCGTATCACTTCTCATTCTTACCCAATACAGCAGGGAGGGTGAATCAGTGATTCACACTAAGGCCTAAAGGGAAATAAGAATAAACCTGTCCCAAATGGAAGGAATTTGGCCTGTGAAGAGCTAGAAGTTTTCCTCAGCAGGGGAACAGGGTACTGGGTGTTTAGAAACAATAGCACCTAGGCTGGGCGTGGTGGCTCACGCCTGTAATCCCAACCCTTTGGGAGGTCAAGGTGGGTGGATCACCTGAGGTCAGGAGTTCGAGACCAACCTGGCCTACATAGTGAAACCCTGTCTCTACTAAATATACAAAAAGTTAGCCGGGAGTGGTGGAGGGTGTCTATAATCCCAGATACCCGGGAGACTGAGGCAGGAGAATTGCCTGAACCTGGTAAGTGGAGGTTGCAGTGAGCCAAGATCACGCCACGGCACTCCAGGCTAGGTAACAGAGTGAAACTCCATCTCAAAAAAAAAAAAAAAAGAAAACAATGGCACCTTAAGGAGGGCACTGACAGGGTTAGTTAAGGAAGATACAAAAGAAAATCCACACACATAAATTGCAAAAGTAGGCCATCCAATGGCCAATACCTGTAATCCCAGCACTTTGGGAGGCTAAGGCAGGAGGATCCCTTGAGCCCAGGAGTTTGATACCAGCCTGGGAAATACAGTGAGATCCAGTATCCACAAAAAAATTAAAAAATTAGCCGGGCATGGTGGCACATACCTGTGGTCCTAGCTACTTGAGAGGCTGAGGCCAGAGGATCACTTGCACCCAGGAGGCAAGGGTGAAGGTTGCAGTTAGCCTTAAGATTGCACCACTGCATTCCAGCCTGGGCAACCATGTCTCAAAAAAAAAAAAAAAAAAAAAAAGCAAAACTATAAAATTCCTAGAATATAATGTACTAGAAAACTAAGAAAATGGTCAGGCAAGAAGGTTCAGTCTTTAATCTCATCACTTGGGGTGGCTGAGGTGGGAGGACTGCTTGAGTCCAAGAGTTCAAGACCAGCCTGGGCAATACAGGCAGACCTCATCTCCACCAAAAACAAAAACAACAACAAAAAACAATTAGCCAAGCATGATGGCAGGCACATGTAATCCCAGCTACTCAGGAGGCTGAGGTGGGAGACTCACTTGAGCCCAGGAAGGCTGCAGTGAGCCAAGATCCATCACTGCACTCTAGGCTGGGTGCCAGAGCAAGACCCTGTCTCAAAAAACAAAAATAAAAATAAGAATAAACCACAAGCACACAAAACTAGATGACCACTGGTATGGTGATGATTTTGCAAATGCTACACCAAAGGCACAATTCATGAAAGAATATAAAGAGAATGAGAAGACAAACCGTAGACTGGAAAAAAAATTTGCAAAAGATACAATCCATAAAGGACTGTTATCCAAAATATACAAAGAACTCATATCATTACATACCTTTTAGAATGGTCAGAATCCAGAACACTGACAACACCAAATGCTGGTGAGGCTAGGGAATAGTAGGAACTCTCATTCACTGTTGGTGGGAATGCAAAATGGTACAGCCATTCTGGCAGTTTGGCAGTTTCTTACAAAACTAAACATATTCTTACTATAAAATCTAGCAGTTGCACTCCTTTGTATTTACCCAAAGGAGTTAAAAACTACATGCACACAAAAACCTGTAAATTGATATGTATAGAAATTTTATTCATAATTACCAAAACTTGGAAGCAACCAAGATGCCCTACTATAGGTGAATAGATTAATACACTGCAGTATATCCAGACAATGAAATATTTTCCAGTGCTAAAAAGAAATAAGCTATCAAGCCATAAAAACGCACGGAGAAATCTTAAACGCATATCACTATGTGAAAGAAGCCAATCTGAAAAGGCTATATACTACATGATTCCAATTATACGACATTCTAGAAAAGGCAAAACTATGAAAACAGTAAAAAAAATCAGCAGCTGCCAGGCGTTGGGGCACAAGGTGAAACAATGAATAGGCAGATAATTTTTTTTTTTTTTTTTGAGGAGTTTAACTCTTGTTGCCCGGACTGGAGTGCAATGGCGCAATCTCGGCTTGCTGCAACCACCACCTCCCAGGTTCAAGCAATTCTCTTGTCTCAGCCTTCTGAGTAGCTGGGATTATAGGCACGCACCACCGCACCAGACTAATTTTGTATTTTTAGTAGGGACAGAGTTTTTACCATGTTGGTCAGGCTGGTCTCGAACTCCTGATGTCATGTGATCCATCTGCCTCTGCCTCCTAAAGTGCTGGGATTACAGGCGTGAGCCACCACACCCCGCCAGAGGATTTTTAAAGTCAGTGAAAATACTCTGTGACATCATAATGATAGACACATGTCATTATACATTTGTCCAAACCCACAGAATGTACAACACCAAGAGTGAACCCTAATGAAATGGACTTTGGGTTATTATGATGTGTTAATATAGGTTCACCAATTGTAACATATGTACCACTCTGGTGGGGGATATTGACAATGGGGGGTGCTGTACATATGTGGCAGCAGGGATACATGGGAACTCTGTACTTTCGTAATTTGGCTATGAAAAAAAAAATCTAAAAAAAAAAAAGCCATAAACATACCCTGGGCGTGGCAAGGGGAACTGACCCAGTAAATAAGAAAAGGAATTGGGGATGGAGATTCTTTCTGAGAAGGGAACAGACCCTAAGAATAGTTTCATTTTAAATTACATTAAAAGTAACTTCCCAGCAAATTTTAACCCCAAACTAACTGATTACTGAAAGTCTACTGTGAGAGTATATATAATCTGTATCTGTTTACTTCTGCCTCTCAGGATACCAGCTCCAAACACATCCCAAATGTTTCAACAGAAACAAAGGACATCTTTGTCACATCTGTAAATTAAATTCACTGCAGAATAGATTTTTTAAAAATCAACAGGCGCTGCCAATGAAAGATACATAGTAACTTTCTCCCCTCCCCTCACCCATCACATGATGAATCAGTTACAACTTTTCCTGTTTTCCTTTCTGATACATCCTTCCTCTAATTCCCACTCCACCCCCACCTTTGATTTTTCCATCATTCTATAATCACAAAGCAGTCCCAGTTTTTCCATGTTTACTACATTTCTATTTTTTTTATTTTTTATTTTATTGCATTTTAGGTTTTGGGGGTACATGTGAAGAACAAGCAAGATTGTTGCATAGGTACATACATGGCAGTGTGGTTTGCTGCGTCCTCCCCAACACCTATATTTGGCATTTCTCCCCGTTATCCCTCCCCAACTCCCCACCCCCTGCTGTCCCTCCCCTAGTTCCCCTTCCCGACCCCCCCCGCCCACCCCCTGCCTGGCAGACCCCAGTGTGTGATGCTCCCCTCCCTGTGTCCATGTGTTCTCATTGTTCAACACCCGCCTATGAGTGAGAACATTCGGCGTTTGATTTTCTGTTCTTGTGTCAGTTTGCTAAGAATGATGGTTTCCAGGTTCATCCATGTCCCTACAAAGGGACTACATCTCTATTTAAGCACCTTTTATTTATCCAATTCTTGGTAAAAGTGATATATGAATTAAAAATAAAGCACATGCAAAATAGCCAGTGTTGACACTAAAACAATATTGAAGAAGAGTATTGTGCACCAACAACTTAAGAGCATTGTCCAAGAACCTCAACTAAAGTCATATGAGCCTGCTGATTAGTTGAAACCAGCTCCATTTTATTACAGACATTTAGAGAAGGGCCTGGGTGAGGAAGTGGAAGTAATCACTGATAGTCCTTTGTTTTCTCCATACTAGAATAAAACTGCTAAAATCAACCAGGCATGGCAGCTCATGCCTGTAATCCTAACTACTCAGGAGGCTGAGGCCAGAGGATAGCTTGAGTCCAGGAGTTTGAGGCTGCAGTGAGCTATGATTGTACCAATGTACTCCCAGCCTGAGTGACAGAGCTAGACCCTGTCTTTTTAAAAAACAAAAAACAAAATATGCTAGGATAAGGAGGAAGGCCCTAAATTTACTCCAACCATGCAATATCCCACCACTTGGTCTGGAACCGACAAGAGATGGTAGCAGTGGCAGCAAGGCTGTCCTATCCTTCTCAGCCTCCCAAGGTTACCAACCACCAGAATGCCTGCTCTATTCCAAAACTCCCAAGCTTTTCAATTTGTAGGTGTACTCCAAGCATATCTTACAAGCAGATGTGAGCATTCAACACTCCCAAGGCCAATTCCTAGAGGACTATGGTGACTGGCAGAGTGATGGGGCCTGGGGTCAAGCTGGTTCTGAACTGAAGAGGTGGGCAGAATTCAGATTGTGAAGGCACAAAAAAACAAAACCCACGAAGACAAAAATCACCATCAAGTCTCAAAGAGTCTCTTGGGAGAATCTCTAATCTGCTCTCTGCTTCCATTCTAAACTCCCTCTAATCCATTTTTTCCCCAGTAGCCAGGCCAATTTATTTTTATCATGGTAAATCTGGTAATTTTACTCCTTGCTTACCCCCTTTTCATGGCTTCCTACTACCCTTAGAATAAAATCCAAACTGCGTTTTATTGCTGACAGTCTACAACCCCCCACAGGGCTTAATGTTACTCTGCATAACTGTCCAGCTGCGCCCACCAGGGCCTCTCACCTCTGTGGTCACTACAACCTCCTTCCTATTTCACACACATTCCAAGCCTTCTCCCATCTCTTCTCTTATACCAGTGGCTCCTCTACCTGGGACACTCCCAACAGCTCTTCACATCAAGGCCTTGTTCAAAAGTCACTTCTTCCAATAAACTTCATAACCACCTTAATGTGCTCCCTTCCCAAGTTAATTTTCCCTCATGCTGTTTATTTCGATTTCAGCATTTATGGATTGCAACTAGGATTGCATTTGCTTGCTTACTGAAAGCCTCCCTGACTAGGGTGTAGGAACTGTGAATTATTGACTGCCATGCACTTAAAAGGCCCTAATAAAACCTTTCATTGATTTATTCAACACGTGGAAAGAGACATTTAGAAATTCCAACTTGCCAAAGTGTGCTAGTAAGAGCTTCAGTGACCAGTGCCTCATTATTCCTTCATTAGTCTCCTGAATCATCAATTTCTGCCTCTTCACTGGATCACTGCCAGTACTATAGATACATGCTACGATATCTTAAAATCCTCCCTAAAAATATCAACTTACTTATTTAATGATACGTAGTGTTTACTATGTATTGGGAGTATATCAGCAATCTGTACCCTCATCTTTTATTATTTTTATGAATGATTCTATCTGATAACATACTTAACTAAGGCTTTATAAAATCAAGAACTCAGGGTAAACACAGATGCTTATGCAGTGTGATAGAGGAAACTTTAAAGTAAATATTTGCTTCCAAAATTCTTTCGACACTAAAGCTATTAATTAGCACATTAGTAAAAATTTCTCAAAGCACAAAAATAACAATTACATATTGAAATTATAATACGTATTTAAGTAATATTACTTAATTCCAAATCTCGACCTTACACTGTTTATGTCATTAGTAAAGACAACATGCAGAATTTTACCTTAAAATTTAACATTTCAAAAATTAGGGCATATATATATGCATATCTATATGTATATATATGTTCCCCATACGCCCACATATATATGAAACTGTATATTTATTTATTATATATATTTTCCCCCTACCTAACAATAGAAACTGCTGCTTCAACCAGGAATGGTAAAATAAACTTAGACCTATAAGACCTGAAATAAAAAACAATGAAAATAAGTTCATGTATGCCCTAGAATGGAAAAACTTCAGTTGTGGTTTGGAAGGCCACAGGAGAAAAGATAAAATTAAATGACAGAAACATTTACACAAGTTCTTAAGTCAAGTTTTAATCTAGAAGAGTCACAAGTAAAATAAAATAATCGACTCAACTGGAATATGTGCAAGGATATGCTTGTAATATAAAATTCAGCAAAATGTGTTAAATCAAATGCTGATATCAAACAATAAAACTGTAAACTTCAACAACAGTGAAACTCAAGTATCTCATATCTACCACCTTTTTCTGAAGGACTAAAAACTTCTGGCATTATATACCTTTCTCCATATACCAGGACAATCAATTAGGAAAAAAAGGTATAAACTTTTTTTTTATATTAAACAATGAAAGAAAGTAAATTATTTTCTGCAGACCAGAGAGAAATAGAATCTTCAGTCCTATCCAGTATAGAAACAAAGCAAAGAAACAGTATTACATGTGCCTAGAGATACAAAAACAAAATATAGCTTAGGAATAATACTCTACAAAATCCAAAGCTACAGACATTATTCCATAAAGTTGTCCTCTCCTGATGGTTTCCTGATTTTACTCTGTACTTTTAAAAACATCTGCCTGTCCATCTACATGGGTACTGGATATGCTGCTCTCCCTACACCCATTTTCCTCTATAAATCCAGACCTCAGTGTCTTCATTTGCATCTTTTTACTTAGTACTGACTTTTTCCTTGTCATCTTCATTTGTCTACACTGTAGAAATAGCTGTTGCTCAATATTTAACAATTTTTTAATTTCTTTTCAAGATGCTTTGAAATATTTAACAATTTAAAGGTCTGTTTGATACAATTTTAAGTTCATGTTTATTTAAAAGGCAGATAAGCAAGTTTAGGTTTTATTTTTCCTCTAAAATAAATTGAAATGTGTATACGCATGCTTCTTGTCCATGAAGCAATAAGGAAAAGACAAAATGCCCAAAGAATTAGAATTCAAAGTAGACTATGCTAAATTCTCTATGTCACAGCATTCAGAGAAAAGAAAAACCACTTTTAACTGAACTTACCTAGATATTTGGCATGGGGTGGTAGAGGCCGCATGTGAGGAAGGTTTGAAGAATAGGAACTCTAAACAGGGCAGCAGAAGTCCTCCCTACAAACAGGGAACAGCCATTGGTCCAGTATGTCTAAACTCCTGCCCACATCAGAGAAAAAGATCAACCCATCAATAAAAACAGAAAGAGAAACTGTCATGATGCAACACTCAATTTGGGATTTTATAGGAATCATAATTAAAGCTTTATTCTACGGTCACATTTACAAATCTAAAACTCACTCCCTTCATCTATAGGAGATACAGGCTGTAAAAGTGGGTTTGAAATCATGTTGTAGAGAATTCTGAATGTCAGGCTTCTCACTCTGGATTTCGTTCTGCAGGCAAAGATGTGAAGGCATTTGAAAAGGGAACTGCAGGGCTGTAGGTGTCGAATTAAATGGAAGGGAATGAAGAAATGGGCTTGGCAACAACAGGAGAAGCAGGTTTGCAAAAAAAAAAAATGAGATGAATGCGTTGGAACCAAATTATTTTCTGTGTGCAAAAAAAAAAAAAAAAGAAAGAAAGAAAGAGAAAAAATGAGATGAAATAAGTTGGTAGCTATTTGCATGTGGGGTACAAAGGTAGAAGAAAGAATTCACATTGCCTCAAGATTTTATTCCTGGGTAACCAACAATAAATAAAATGGAGGGAAGGGAAAAACAGGGCAAAATGACAGTGAATTGGCTTAAGTAACTACTAGTCTTGTTGGAAATGTCTGCATCAGATCCATGAATTCGGTACCCTCTGTGTCCCTGGCACTATTTCCAAGCACTTAGGATACAACAGTGAACACAACTGGCAAACACCTTTATCCATATGGAACTTACCAGACAACAGATAACGAATAAGTAAACAAACCGGTAAATATATAAATGTGGTGTTGTATGAAATTTTAAATAGGAATATAACATCTAAACAAATACCCAGAGGTGAGAGAGTGAGCTATACAAAAAGCCGAGGAGGAGTCAGCAACTAATAAAACAATATCTCAAAATAATTTCACTCCACAATGCTTTTGAAGTTAGCAGCTACATTACGACATATCTCTTTGGGACCCAATCCTATTTCCTCGGGTGAGCATTCAGGGTTCCACTTCCTGATTCTATCCTACCCAATCAAGAGAACTTCACCAATAAAACAGCGATAACAAACTGCCTAGTGGGTCAACTTGTTTATACTGGCTGTTTACATTCCCTACATAGAAGGGCTGCATTTCAAAACGACAAAACCAAAGCACATTAGAACATGTTTGTACAACGCTTAAGAAGACAATCATCTTGTTCTCAAAGCAATAATTGATGTAGCAACTTTGAGACTTATGATTTAAATCAAAGGTACTGAAGAATAATTATGAATCATGCAATTAAGCTACCAAGCAGGATATTGCTGGAGAGGAAAGCCATTCACAGCACCATAAAACTGTCAAAAATAAAGATAGTAACTATCATCAAAACTAGAAGTAATATCATCCTTTGATTTTATACTTTGTTGATCAGCAAAGCTGAATTCTAGCCTAAGCTCTGCCATTTATTGGTTGAGTCTTTGGTCTCATCCTTATCTGTAAAGACCAGCTGGTCTGATTTTTCAGATTCCTTTCCATTCTGAGATTCTCTGCAGCAAGCTATGGTTCCTATGATGTTTATTTATGTATCGAGGGTGCTCTGGTTTACTTAGTTTTGCAATAATAGTACAAAGAAGCATCCACCCAAAATAGCACAACTTAAAAGTTCTGTATAAAGCGATATGAACTGCTTTCAAACAAACCCACCTTAACTTGGTGCTTAAAATGACGCTACATTCACCCTAAAGGCGCTGCCTCTTTTTTCATCCCTGTTTTAGAACAGCCTTCAAGGCTGAGGTTTCTGTGAATGTGATTTGGAACAAGGTGGATGATCACATCAGGTAACACCCCTAGTGAAAGAAAAGTAGAAACCCTTTCTGGTGGGACTCACTCTAAGAGAACTGTTCCAAAGGAATCCCCAAGCATTTCTAGCAACAGCTGTAAGAAGAAAACACGTAGGTTTTCTGGTGATGACAATTCTGGAGATTAAAGCCCATCTGAATGCATGATAAAGAAAACAGCCAACGTTTACTGTGGACTAGGAGCCAGGTATAAACTCATTTAATCTTCAAAAACTGCTGTAACGTTGGAACTATCATTATCCCCATTTTACATACGCTAAAACTAAGGCATAGAAAAGTTAAGCAAATTGCCCAAGTTTGCGCAGTTAAAAAGTAGATTCAAAACCATGATTCTAGTTCCAAAGCCTGCGTGCTTCATCTCCAAGATACACTCCCTACGTAACCCTTGCTGTCCACATGTTTAAATAACAGTCCCGTTTCTACTACACTTTCCTTACAAACTGAGTAACACAAAGTCAAAGTAAACCCTCACCGCAAGCTCCCTATCGGGCGTCTCCTCCAGTTCTGAACCACAAACTAGAAATAGATTTTAAGGATATACAAACTTGACAGTACCTAGGGCTTCTTGAGACAAGGGGTGTGTGTGGAACAACTCAAACTTTTTCTGACTCGGAGCTAGTGCAGTGAATGAGTGCCGCGAAGTTGCCCAGGTGCGGACCCGGCGTCTCCTCTCAGGGGTTCACAGGAGGGGCCGTCCGCGCGCCGCGCCGCGCCGCGCCGCGCCCCGCCCTCCTGCTGGGCGCGGAAATGGCACCCGGGCCCGTCAGACCACGCCACACCTGCCTCCCGCGCCCGCGGGGTCCCCCTACCTGGCCCGCGCCGCGCCGGGAGTGCTGTCTGCCAGGCTTCCTCACGCAAGCTCGATGAGCCACACGCTTACCTTATGGGACCCACCCCGGCGCGTGGCGAACGGGAAGCGCCGCCACTGCTGCGCCACACTCGGCCAAGACCGGCGCTGGTACACCCGCTCCCAGTAGCGCCAGCCGCGGCCCCGCGGGGGCCAAACCTGTAAGCCCCGCCCCCGCGGCAGGCCCCGCCCTCACCAATCACCATCAGCCACGCCAGAACGTGGGGCGGGGCCTCGGCCAGATCAGCCCCGCCCCCGGAGCGCTGGGGCTGCGTCCCCGAAGGAGCCGCGGGCTGGATGCACACCCGGGGCCTTAATTAAATAAGCTGGGGAGGGTCTGGAGGTGTATGACCCCGGGGAGGAAGGGCGGGAAGCCGGCAGGCGGGAGAGAGAGAAAACGAGAGGACCCCGCCCCTCGCGGAAGGTGAAGACAGGTTTGGGCGGGGGCGGGGAATGAGAAGGCCCTCTCCCCAGGTTCCCGCTGAAGTGTAAATCTGAAAACAACTGCGCTCATTCAAGGCACTGGCATTATCTCATTTTCTTCGGGTGGGGTAGGAGTCACACACGAATTCAGGGCTCTAGGCGTCAGATGTCTTTGGGAATGGGATTCAGAGGAGCAAAGAAAGGAAGCAATTCCTTTATTAGTCTCCACACATCCTTTAATTTGAAAATTGTGGACTCGGCTCCAAGTAAGAATCCTCACCCCGGGCTTAAATCGTTAATCCCGTTCCCTTCAAACAGCTCAGGCGCATCACAAGAGAGGAGACGCGGCCGGGTTTGGCATGAATGTCCATAGTGTGCTACTCTAATGTTGGCATCTGGATGCGCAGATAAAGGAAAACCAGAATCCTAGAAACGACTTGCTTTAACTATTAATGCAGCTGAGTCTGGACGGTGAAAAACGGCTACGGCTTGAGGCATCAAGCCAATAACTGAGTCGGGCACAGTTCCTACAGTCCCAGCTACTCCGGAGGCTGAGGCAGGAAGATCACTTGAGCCCAGGAGTTCTAGCCCAGCCTGGACAACATAGCAAGAGCCTGTTTCTAAAATAAATAATATAACTAATGAATATGGCAGGGAAACACAGGGCTCACTTCCCCAGCAAGCAGGATTGACCTTTATTACAAGAATTTCGAGGCCGGGCGTGGTGGCTCACGCTTGTAATGTCAGCACTTTGGGAGGCTGAGGAGAGCGGACTGCCTGAGCTCAGGAGTTCGTGACCAGTCTGGCAACACGGTGAAACCCCGTCTCTACCGAAAAATACAAAAAATTAGCCGCGCGTAGCAGCGTGTGCCTGTAGTCCCAGCTACTCGGGAGGTGGACACAGGAGAATCGCTTGAACCCGGGAGGCGGAGGTTGCAGTGAGCCGAGATCGCAACACTGCACTCCAGCCTGGGCGACAAAGTGAGACTCAGTCTCAAAAAAAAAAAAATCAGAGAATAATGCCAAGAGGCCAGCCTAGCTCTGCAGCCTTAAGGGAAGTACAATATCTGAAGTCCTCAATTTGCTTATCAGTGAAACGAAGGGATTTAGCCTGGTGACCTAATGGGCTCTAAATGTCCTTCTCATACTCTAGAGTGTGTCCTGCCAGGGTCAACTCATAGGAGAGGAGAAAGCATGCAGGGAAGTATTGTCTAATCAGGAGCCACACAGAGAAATTGAGAATTTTTAGAAAAAGCATTAGGAATCTCTGGCACCACTTCATTCAACCTCTCCCTTCCGACTTTCCTGTTTGTAATAATAATAATACACTAGTCCCACACACACGTCCTTATCAGCAGTTTCCCTTTTCTTTTTTTGACCTACAATCTGAAAAAATTAAATGGAAAATTCTAGAAATAATTCATGTTTTAAATGGTGTGCTGTTCTGAGTAGTGTGATAAAATGGCACACTATCCCCTCCATCTACCCTCAATGTGAAGCCTCCCTCTGTCTAGTTTGTCCATGCTGCAGATGCTACCCACCCGCTAGTCACTTAGTAGGCATCTCCAATATCAGGTCGGTTGTAGAGGTGTCACAGTGCTTGTGTTCCAGGAACCCTTATTTTACTTCATGATGGCCCCAAAGTGCAAGAGTCATGATGCTGGCATATTGTTATAATTGTTGTATTTTATTATTAGTTATGGTAGGTAATCACTTACTATGCCTAATTTAGAGAGTAAATGTTATTGTAGGCATGTATGTATAGGAAAAAACATAGTTTAGATGGGTTTCAGTACTATCCGCAATTTCACGGAACCACTAGGGGTTTTAGAAGGTATCCCCTTAGATAAGGAGGGAATAATATATCATTCTTCCCCTAACTCAAAACCTTTGACTCTTCCCTCTCAGTCCTCACATCTGGCTTTCTCCTTTACAGAGTCTCTTCAATGACTCTTCCATTTTCACTGCCATCTCTGTATAAGAAACAAATTCAAAGATTTCAGGGTATTTGATCTGATCCTAACCTATACTTCCCACTGAATCTCCAACTTACTCTCTTGTGTACACATCTGTTTGACAGACTGTCTCCTCAATGTACAGAAACCACATCTTACAGCTAACATCCCTGCGGCTGTACATGCAAACCTACTGCCTCCTAGCTGGAATACTCTCTTCTCAGTCCTAGCTACCTGTCCTGACTATAGTAGCCCAGCTCAGGGACATCTCTATGATATAAAATGCTGTCATACTTAGGATCTGAACCACTCATGTTAGCATGTAGCAGGACTACTTTGTTTTTTTCCTATTTAGTATATTTATCTCAGGCCAATTATGGTGGTTCACCTGTAATCCCACTGTAATCCCAGCACTCCGGGAAGCTGAGGCAGGCAGATCACTGAGCTCAGGAGTGGAGTTTGAGATTAGCCTGGGCAATATGGCAAAACCCCATCTCTACAAAAAAAAAAAGAAATTAAAAAATTAGCCAGGTGTAGTGGTGTCTTCTTATACTCCCAGCTACTTGGGAGGCTGAGCGGGGAGGATCGCTTGAGCCTGGAAGGTACAGGCTGCAGTGAGCCAAGATCACGCCACTGGACTCCAGCCTGAGTGACAGAGTGAGACCCTGTCTCAAAAAAAAAAAAAAGAATATTTATCTTGCTGGGCATAGTGGCTCATGCCTGTAACACCAGCACTTTGGAAGGCCAAGGCGGGAAGATTTCTTGAGCCCTGGTGTTCGAGAGCAGCCTCAGCAATACAGAGAGACCTTGTCTCTATAAAAAAATTAGCCAGGCATCAGACCCAGCTACTGAGGAGGCTTAGGTGAGAGGATCATTTGAACCCGGGATCAGGGCTACAGAGAGCCATGACTGTACCACTGCACTTCAGCCTGGGTGACAGAGGGAGAGCCTATCTCGAAACAAACAAACAAACAAGAGTATTTCTTTCTAAAACTAAACTTTACACTTTTTTTTTTGAAACAAAGTCTCGCTCTGTCACTCAGGCTGGAATGCAGTGGTGCAATCTCAACTCACTGCAACCTCCACCATCCAGGCTCAAGTGATTCTCCTGCTTTAACCTCCCGAGTAGCTGGGATTACAGAAGTACACCACCATGCCCAGCTACTTTTTGCATTTTTAGTAGAGGTAGGATTTAACCATGGTGGCCAGGCTGGTCTCAAACTCCTGAGCTCAAGTGATTTGCCCACCTCAGCCTCCCAAAGTGTTTGGGATTACAGGCATGAGCCACCACACCCAGCCAACTTAAAACTATTTACTAGATGTCCCCAGGCCCCAGCCAATCCAGGAATAAAAATTTTCAGTATCTTAAGAAGACTAAAAGAAATTATAGATTCATCCATAATTAGGCTGTTTAGGTTACCTATAACAGCAAGATTCTGTTTTTGTCTGAAATATTATGATACTGAAGTAACGCCAGTTACTTCATGCTAACCAAATGCTTTGACAGTTACATGTGACTGATTCATAAAAATGGAGAAATAAATTATTATTAAGTAAGACTTTTTTAGAAGACTAAATCTTTGAGATTCAGGGAGGTAAATAAAAAGTAACCTACCCACTCTTCTTCACCTCATTGCCCAAACAAGTGGGTATACCCACAGTAAATGTTTAAAAATATATTAATCAGTCCATGATTATTTTGGCCTCTCTCTCCTTGCTGTAGCTAAAATACTGGTCTTTTCTTTTTCATGCAAATAAGACAGTGAGAGCTTCCTCTTTTAATTTCAAAGAAATCCTCAAGAATAAGTGAAAAAGAATTGCATGGCATTTCCTGGACTAGAAAGGTTTTCAGTGTTCTAGAAATAAACCCTTAAATCACAGTAAATTCCCTATGTTTGGGAGCTCTAAGTACTATCAAGGTCTTCAGAGAGTAAATTTTCCTTAACTGCAGCCTTACCCAGATGGCACAATAGAAACAGAAACAAGTTTGCAGAATGACTACCAAGTAAGAGTGAAAACTGATTTGCAATCTATCAATGGCCCCTTGTGTTTTGAAAATGTCAATGGAACATTTCAGGGAGGCCCCACAGCTCTCAAGTCTGTCCCAAATAATCTATAAATCACCAGTCACGGCAAACCTTTACAATGTTCTAGAGATTTAAGAAGTATTAAATAGACAGACTAAATAACAATCACACTTCATTTATAGAATGGGTTGTACCAGAGGCTATTGGTAATAGACTCTTGGAACTTTTCTCTACCTCTCCTCAAAATGTGAAGTGAGTATTAAGAGTAGAGCCTTAGCAGACTTCTGAATCCAGCCAACAAGGAGTAACAAGGATCAAATTGACCCTCCCACCTGAACCAACCAAAAGAAAAAAGGAAAAAGAGCCAGACAAAATATATAAAACATCTGTTTTCAAGATACTGGAATCAGGCAGTGAAAAAAAATGATTCCTAAGCAAACAAAGTTTACCCCCAGCTTACTACTTTCAGATACCTTAACACACTATGACACGGGGAGTGGAATGAAGGAGAGCCCAGCAGACTCCATGAGTTGAGAGGATGGAGCTGTGGATCCTGGGAGAATAAGATGGTTGGAGTTCACAAGACAGTGTACAAGAGGAAGTTGACTGCACAGAGAACCCTAGAGACCTGCAGAACGTTCTCCTGGAGAACCTGACAATGCAAATCAGTGCATGCATGTGAAGAAACTACAACAAGTACAGCAAAGAAAAAAACACATATGAAAGCATTAGACAGAATAGCACTGGGAACTCACAGAGGGCTAGGAATAATGGCTGTTCCCATCAGGTAGACTAGCAAACCTCCCAATTCAATGGAGGCAGAATACTAAGAGGGTTCCTACCTTACTTAAACTGGGGAGGAATTAGCCCTAGAATAAATATTGCTTGGGTCCTGCCAAAAAAAACATGGGGCAGCCAAAAAAAAAAAAAAACATGGAAGTAAAATCTGAAAGGATTGAACTATTTCCAAGTAATTTAACTCCATCTCAAATATAAATCCAAGCATATTTATACAAATACAAAAATATCCAGCATCCGCTGGGTGCAGCTCACGCCTGTAATCCCAGCACTTGGGAGGCTGAGGCAGTAAATCAACTGAGGTTGGGAGTTTGATACTAGCCTGACCAACGTGGAGAAACCCTGTCTCTACTAAAAATACAAAATTAGCTGGGCGTGGTGGCTTATGCCTGTAATCCCAGCTACTCAGGAGGCTGAAGCAGGAGAATCACTTGAACCCGGGAGGCAGAGGTTGCGGTGAGCCGAGATCATGCCATTGCACTCCAGCCTGGGCAACAAGAGTGAAACTCCATCTCAAAAAAAAAAAAAAAAAAGTCCAGCATCCAGCAAGAAAAAAAAAATCACAATGTCTGACATTCAATATTGAATATGTGGCATTCAATATTACAAGGCATGTAAAGAAACACAAAAATATGACCAATAATGAGATTAAAAAGTAATCACTGAGCCAGGCACAGTGGCTTATTATCTGTAATCCTAGCACTTTGGGAGGCTGAGGCAGGTGGATTGCCTGAGTTCAGAAGTTTGAGACCAGCCTGGGGAACACGGTGAAACCCCATCTCTACTAAAAATACAAAAAATTAGCCGGGTATGGTGGCGGGTGCTTGTAATCCCAGCCACTTGGAAAGCTGAAACAGGAGAACAGCTTGAACCCGAGAGGTGGAGGCTGCAGTGAGCCGAGATCATGCCATTGCACTCCAGTCTAGGCAACAGAATCAGACTCTGTCTCAAAAAAAAAAAAAAAAAAAAAAAAAAAAGGAAAAAAAAACATGTTACCAACACAAAATTTTTTTTAAAATTTGTAAAAATATTTTCCCAAACCCGGGCAAAAATAGAACCAAAAAAAAAAAACAAACCCAAAAA
>CAUYQU010095001.1:0-10469 GCA_963574635.1 Cheracebus regulus | reverse complement strand
GCGATGGTGCGACGGCAAAACAGCCGCGCCGGCCAAACGAGTCGCGCTGGCGACCCGTGTGTCTCCTCTGCCGGGAATCTACAGGTCTGTTGGCAACATAAATTCGTCGGAAAGTGCGGCGTCCCCTCGTTCTCTGCGCTTTCACTTGTAGCTACATTCCTGAGATGTTGATAATCGGCCATCTAGGATCTCTCTCCGCGCTCTTGCTTTTATAGCAGCAAGGTGATCTCTACACAGCCAGCTCCCCTTTGCCTTCCACCATGAGGGGAAGCAGCTTGAGATCCTCCCAGAAGCTGAGCAGATGCTGGCACCATGCTGCTTCTACAGCCTGCAGAACAGAGTCAAATAAACCTCTTCTTTATAAATGACCCAGCCTCAATCGAGTGCAGTAGCTCATACCTGTAATCGTAGCACTTTGGGAGGCTGAGTTGGGTGATTGCTTGAGCTCAGGAGTTTGAGACCAGCCTGGACAACATAGTAAGACCCTATCTCTACTAAAAAAATAATTTAAAAAATAGCCTGGTGTGGTGGCACATGCCTGTAGCCTGTAGTCCCAGCTACTCAGGAGGCTGAGGTGGGAGGATCACTTGAGCCCAGGGGGCAGAGGTTGCAGTGAGCTGAAATTGCACCACCCTAAATGACACAGTGAAACTCCATCTCAAAAAATTACCTGTCCTCAAACAGTCCTTTATAGCAACTCTAAACAGACTAAGACAGAGAGATCATGCTCCCCTTTATCCCTGATATCTGACAGCACTAGTTTGGGGTCCAGGCCCCTACATTCCCATCTCTAGTTTCCTCATCCTCTGGATTTTAATGGTCCTGGTTACACATTAAATAAGAACAAATAAATTCACATAAATAACCTCTGTTCAGTTACCAAAATCAGGAAAACTACTGATACATTGTTATTACTAAGTAAACAGTCCATATCAATTTTTGTCCTTTGTCCCTAATAATGTCCTCTACAGCAGTGTTTCCAGTCTGGGACCCCAGGGTCACACGTTTACACTGTGGCTGTTGGGACTCTTTACCCTCCCTCCATCTGGGACTGTTCCTTCTTCCTTCTTTGCCTTTCTTGACCTTAATTTTTTTTTTTTTTTGAGACAGAGTCTCGCCCTGTCGCCCAGGCTGGAGTGCAGTGGCATGATCTCGGCTCACTGCAACCTCCGCCTCCCAGGTTCAAGCAGTTCTCCTGCCTCAGCCTCCTGAGTAGCTGGAATTATAGGTACCTGCCACCTCGCCCAGCTATTTTTTAAAATATCTATTTCTAGTAGAGAAAGGGTTTCACCGTATTGGTCAGGCTGGTCACAAACTCCTGACCTCAGGTGATCTACCCACCTCAGCCTCCCAAAGTGCTAGGATTACAGGTGTGAGCCACCATGCCTGGCCTAGAAGAGAAACTTTTGATTTACTCTATATGTTTAAATGTCTTATAAAAGTTAGAATAAAATTTAGTTTCCTACCTTTTGTTTTTGTGCAAAATTAGTAATGCAGCCACATTATGGGGCGACTAAACTTTTGTGAACTGATCTAGACACTCAGTTAGCCATCATGTAGAATGTTGATTGCATGGGAAGATGTGTTCTGAGCATGAAACAACCAATTTATAAATGGACTTTGGAAGATGGGTATTTATAAGATGGGTTCATAGGTAGTTGAACTAGTCAGTGAAGTTTAAATAAATTCTTCTTCATTTCTAAAATTCTTTTTTTTTTTTTTTGGAAACATAGTCTTGCTCTGTTGTGCAGTGGCATGATTTTGGCTCAGTGTAAACTCTGCCTCCCAGGTTCAAGTGATTCTTCTGCCACAGCTTCCCGATTAGCTGGATTATAGGCATGTGGCACCACGCCCAGCTAGTTTTTGTATTTTCAGTAGAGACAGGCTTTTCACCATGTTGGCTAGACTCGTCTTGAACTCCTGACCTCAACTGATTGGCCTGCCTTGGCTTCCCAAAGTCCTGGGATTACAGGGCTGAGACACTACACCTGGCCATAAAATTCTTTTGTTTCTATTCACCTATGATTAACTTTGATCAGAAACCAGTTGAAAGCTCAACTCCTGTGGCTAGTGGCAAGTGTTATTTTAGCACACAACTCAGCACTTATATTCCTTTCCACATTCCACCTGGAGTCAATTCAGAAAATACCTGTGAAATAAACTCCTGAGAGAAAAGGGTCCCATGGTTTGGGATCATAGTTTGCCCACAATGTGAGGATGTGCTCAGAAAACAAGGAGACAGAGGGTAATGAGTTGATACCACAGATACCTAAGGCAGTGATTGTCAAAATGTGGTCCCTGGTACAGCACTAGTATTTCCTGGGGACTCGTAGGAAATATTCATATTCTTAGGCCTCAAACCAGACTTCCAGATTTGAATCTCTGGGGTGGGTCCCAGGGATCCAGGTTTTAATACACTCTCTAGGAGATCCCGATGCTACTCAAGTTTGGGAACTGCTGCTCAAAGAAGTGGGCAGAGTCAGGGCTGCACCCTCTAACAAGCCAGCTGCCATCCTAGCTAGCAGCCAGCCAAGGATCTGGAAAGGGAAGCATCTTCTACCATGGGGACAGGGACTGTTCCTGCCTCAGGTCTTGGCTGCTCACAGGTTTGCCGAGAACCAAGTGTTCAGGTGGCCCAGGACTTGCAGGAAAAACCACCAAGAAGAGGTTATGTTCACAGAAATTCACACTGGATGGGGTGAGCCAAGACGCGTGACTCTCTGCTGTCTCCAGGGGTTCCCCATACTACCCCGATTCTGTTTTCAGAGCCATCTTCTTGGGATATTGGTTCTTTGCCTGATTGTGTCTCACCTGACGGGTGAGGAGGAAGGGAATTCCGAGCAAACAACTATGCAAAGCCCTGCAGAACACCCTTGTGGGCAGAGGATCAGGGGCTCAGGGATGGTAGGTGGGGGCAAAGGGGGAGGAGCTTCTCCTGGACCCCCACCCCACAGTGGGAATGTGGCCACTTAAGAACTTCTGTTTATAACCACTAAGGTGGCCATGATCCCAAACTGCAACTATAATAATATTTGACATCTATTTTGAAATCTCAGAACAAAGCTTTGGCTGCCCTAGAAAAGGGACTGGTTGTGTTCAGCAGATGGAGGCAGAGTCAGAATGGAGGGGTCAGGAGGGGTCACAGACAAGCCTTGTGATCAAGCTATGCAAATAGGCACCCGTGTGTTATTCTGTACTCAGGGCCAACATCATTTCCCATTTTCTGAAAAGAGAGCCTTGGAGTGACTTCCACCTTAGCCTCTTTGGAAATTAAAGTGTGGAGCTGTGACGAATGCCTTTCTGACCAGGGCAGCACGGGCAGCGTAAAGATCTATGCGCTTCTTATTTAATGATGAGCTTAGGCCAAGATCAGCCTTCAAGGGGAAACCACTGTGTCTCCTTTCTGCTCGCTCCAGAGCAGGGCTTGAGAGTCTTACTAGGCTGAGAGGCTCTTCAAGGATCTCAAGTTTACCCAGCAGAGACGATATTGACCTTCCGTTTTTAATCAGTGGTTCGTCCCCTGAGGCCACACAGAAGATGGAGACTGCAATCTGTCCTTTCGCCTTCTTTTACCTAAGTCGTTTCCCTGTTCTGACAATGCTATTTCCTTGGGAAAAAAAATAGGTAAACATTTACATCAGACTCCCAAGGTCCTAGTTAGAGCCAGTGGGGTCCCACAGCTTCTGTTTTCTTATGGTTTCCTGAAGGAGAGAGTGGAGGAGGGAGCCATCTAAACCAAGGGTCACAGTTCCTTTCCCTCCTTAGAGGACTGGGAGAACAGGCACTCACAACATAAAAGGATTGAGATCACCAATCAACCTTTGCATATCTTTGTGAACAGTTTAACATTTATTACAGTAAAATAATGACTTCCACACCATGTAAAGGCAGTATAAACTCACCAGTAAACTTCAGCGTCCTCCCTTGTAATGTCAATAAGAAGCTCATGAATTTATTCAGCTTGGGAGCAGATAATGCTTAAACCAAGAATGATCAGCATGTGTATGCCTGGTTCTTCATCCAAACAAAAAATTGATTTCAATGCTATGACTAGTGTTTCTGACTCACATATCCTGGACTCCTCTGGGTTTCTGGAAATGTTCTACTGCCTTTTCCACCAACAGGGGCAGGAAAGCCCTGTGCTGACTTACTATCCCTCTCTCCTGATACTGCACTGCCAAAACGGTTTCACCTTCCTTTTCCCTTCTCCCACTGCAGGTCTCACTCCTTCTAAACAACCCCCTGCAGAGTGGTGCGTCTCTACCTAGAAGAGGTCCACTGAAGGAACCAGATGTTTCCATAGGAGAAATGCACAGCATGGAATTACTATACAGAGAAATACATGAGCCATCAAGAAATAAAGTGAGAACGTGGATGAGGCCCAAGAAGAAGCCAATATGCCAAACAGTGAGTACACCAGGTGTGTATGTGTGACCAGAAATGAAAACAGTTTACAGGACCAGTTAGAATAGCATTCACCACAAGTAAATGACTTTTACTGAAGCTTATAACCTGGGAAGTAGGTAGAACAGGTGTCGTTCCCAGTTCAGAGAGGAGCAAAGAATTGCCCAGGTAATAATCACGTCATGAGACAAGGTCTCTGGCTCTGTTACCAGGCTGGAATTCAGTGGCACTATCACAGCCACTGCAGCTTCAACCTCCTGGGTCCAAGCAATCCTCCCACCTCGGCCTCCTGAGCAGCTGGGATTGCAGGCACGTGACACCACACCTGGCTGATTTTTGCATTTTTAGTACAGAAGGGGTTTCACCATGTTGCCCAGGCTTGTCTGAAACTCCTGGGCTCAAGCAGTCCTCCCGCTTCTGCCTCCTAAAGTGCTGAAATTACGGGTGTGAGTCACTACTCCCAGCTGGCTTCTAGTGAGGATCTTTTTTCTTTAGTGAAATAAATGCCTTTCAGGAATTCTTCACATTCATGAAAGCCAAATGCAATGAGAAAGGCTTAAGTAGCTCCTTGAGTTAAAAAAAATATATATGCTGGAAGAGCAGATTTTTGTACAAATTGGGAAATTTGAATGGACTATATATTGAATGGCATTCTTGAATTAGTGTCAATGGTCTTCATGTGATGATAGTGTTGTGACTAGGTAGGAGCTGTCCTTGTTCTTTGGAGATGCTGGATGGGGGATTTAGGCCATAAGGAAAGACGTGACCACAGAGGAAAGGAGAGCAAAAGCATCAGAGGACTTAGCTGGTCTGCTCAGGACTCCACTCAGCCAGATGGAAAGCACAGTGATGAATATCTGTTACTGAGTAATAGAGCAGCCCAGAACATGGAGCATAAGAAAACAATTGCTGCTTTGCTCCCAGTCTGCACTTTGGTCAGACGCTCCTCTCTGGTCCTGTGGCATCACCTCTGGTGCTCCAGTGCTGGGGGCTGAAAGGAGTCACTTGCTGTTGCCTGGGTTCCTGGTTCTCTCCACGTGTCCTCTCCATGTGGTGAGCTTGGGCTTCCTCACAGCATGGTGGTCTCAGAGTAGTTGGACTTTTTACATGGCAGCTGGCTTCCCCTAAAGTGCAAAAGTAGAAGCTGCCAGACCTTCCCAGAGTGAAGGCCTAGAACAAGCACTTTGTCACTTCTGCCATGGTCACAGAGCCAGGCCAGCATCAGAGGGGTTAGATACAAGGAGAAGCTCATGGCGGTGGGGGTCACTAAATGGACAGATTACCACACATAGGGATGAGGAGCTTTGCTCAGTGGAAATTTACTATAGGCCAACATCCGCAGGAACAGAGTACTTGATAAGACCATGTCTCAAAATTCTTTACTCATTGGCCATACCAAGGCACCTCAGTTGAATGCAGTGATCAAATCGTTTAATGAAAAATGGGGAAAACAAGAGTTTCCTTATTACAGGACCACTCCAAGAATTTAAGAAGCTCATACACATTGAGGGTATAATAAAAAGGGACTCCCTATTCAATAAATAATGCTGGAGTAACTGGCTAGCCATATGCAGAATGAAACTGGATTCCTTCCTTACACCATAAGCAATAATCGACTCAAAATGGACTAAAGAGTTAAATGTAAAACCTAAATCTATAAACATTCTGGAAGATAACCTAGGAAATATACTTATGAATATAAGCCCTGGCAAAGATTTCATGATGAAAACACCAAAAGCAATTGCAACAAAAAGAAAAATTGACAACCAGGACTTAATTAAACTAAAGAGCATCTGGACAGCAAAAATAACTATCAACAGAGTAAACAGACACCCTACAGAATGGGAGACAATATTTGCAAACTATGCATCCAACAAAGGTCTAATAACCAGCATCTATAGGGAACTTATTAACAATCAGAAAACAAAGAACCCATCAAAAACTGGACAAAGGACACAAACAGATGCTTTTCAAAAGAAGACATATATGCAGACAACAAGCGTATGAAAAGATGTTCTATGTAACTAATCATTAGAGAAATTCAAATCAAAACCACAATGAGATACCATCTCACACCAGTCAGGATGGCTATTATTACAAAATCAAAAAATGGAGAGGTTATGGAGAAAAGGGAACATTAGACACACTGCTGGTGGAAATGTAAATTAGTTCAGCCATGTGGAAAGCAGTGTGGCAATTTCTCAAAGAACTTAGAACTGCCATTCGACCCAGTAATGCCATTATTGGATATATACCCAAAGGAATATAAATCATTCTACCATAAAGACACATGAACACATATGTTCATCGCAGCACTATTCACAATAGCAAAGGCATGGAATCAACCTAAATGCCCATCAGTGGTAGACTGGATAAAGAAAATGGCACATAGACACCAGGGAATACTATGCAGCCTTAAGAAAAGAATGAGAGCATATCCTTTGAAGCAATATGGATGGAGCTGGAAGCCCTTATCCCCAAAGAATAAATGCAGGAACAGAAAACTAAGTACTGTATGTTCTCAGTTATAAGTGGGAGCTAAATATTGAGTACACATGGTAACAAAGACGGGAACAACAGACACTGGGGCCTACTTGAGGGTGGGTGATGGGAGGAAGGAGATGATTGAAAAACTGCCGATTGGGTACTATGCCTATTACCTGGGTGACAAAATAATCTGTACACTAAACCCCAGGACATGTCATTTACCTATATACAAGCCTGCCCATGTGTATAGGTAAATTACATGTCCTGGGGTATTTTATTTATATATTTTAACTTTTATTTTAGAATTAAAATGTTTTAGAATTAAAGTGAAAGTTAAAAATATAAATAAACCATTTGCCAAACCTGTCTGACCACAGTGCACACTTTTTAAAAAAAGGCTATCATTTGAGACATTAGGATTATAAAGACTCCAGTTTGGATTCTTATCCTCCAAGACATGGCGGATGAGTTTCTCACTGGATCGTAGTCCTGGATTTTCTGCTGTCTGTCCTCAGTTTCACCACGTTCCTGTTCACTGTTTCTCACGATGCCTGTTGATAGTTTCTCTTCTCTCTCATCATCCCAAGGGGATTTGCTGAGGTTCAATGTTATTACAGGGTGAGAATGTGAACCTCAGGAGCCTAATATGAGCTCCCTTGGTATGAGAAAATTCTCACTGCTCACAAGCAAAAATAACATCCCAGTCACACACTTCCCTTGGCACACCCATGCCGAGAATGACTGAACCCCCAACTGTCCATGTGCTGAACTCTCAGTGGACCTTTGAGACTCAGCCCAAAGCTTACTTCTATATCTAAGCCTAACAGGAACCACTCACAGGCAGTCTATCCAATCCAAGTGCATTTCCATGGAATAGTAAATAACAATGCTGTCTGCTAATAATTGTTGGGTACTTACTATGTATATGACACCATGCTGAGTACTGGGATTTGAATGTAAGTTTGTCTGACTCCTGAACCAGACTGTTTAACCACTGCATGGTCTGGCCTCTCCTGAGTTGTTACCCTACCAGTATTTAGCACATAGATAGCATTGTGACAAAGACTGCCAGTTTTCCACCAAAATTCACATTGCTCTTCTTCCTTCCTGAGAACATGGCTGTCCAGGTGGGGAATGTTTCCTGACCTACCTCATGGCTAGGTGTGGCCAAGTAGCCAAGAACTCACCAATGGAACTGGAGAAATTCCCATGGCCCTACTTAAAAGGACATCTCTTTCCTAGCACTTCCACGCTCTTCGTTCTCCAGTGCCTGGAACTTACTTGGCCAAGCAGACCAGAATGGTCTCCTGGAGATGGTGGAGGAATGAAATGGAAGGGTTTCAGAACGTGCAGAGCAGACCCACCTGCCAAACTCAAGGCTGTTAACGAATGAGAGCAAAATGAACTTCCCTATTCTCTGAGCCACTGTATTTCAGGGCCTGTTTGTCACAGCAGCTGAGACATTGCCCTCAACGATTCACCTTGAGATGATCTGGTTTTCCCCAGAAGACAGTGAAGTCCTTGAGGTCAGGGATCATGCCAAATTCATTTCTCCATGTATCCAGTCTGGCATGGTTCCTGGGGCACAGCAAGTACTCCCCAACGATGCTCCTGGTGAATGTGTGAATGAATAAAGTGCTACTTCCTCTTTTTTTTTTTTTTTTTGAGACGGAGCTTTGCTCTTGTTGCCCAGGCTGGAGTGCAATGGTGCAATCTTGGCTCACCGCCACTCTGCCTCCCGGGTTCAAGCAGTTCTCCTGCCTCAGCCTCCTGAGTAGCTAGAATTACAGAGGTGTGCCACTAAGCCCAGCTAATTTTTTTGCATGTTTAGTAAAGGCTGCGTTTCTCCATGTTGGTCAGGCTGGTCTCAAACTCTCAACCTCAGATGATCCACCTCCCTTGGCCTCCAAAAGTGCTGTGATTACAAGCATGAGCTACCGTGCCCGGCCAAGTGCTACTTTTTATATTGCTGCAAAAATGCCAATGAGGAATGTTTGTGCATTGAGACTAAATGCAGGTATATCTGAACAGAGAGAAAGGCTGGTCCTTGGTGAGAATTGGGACCAGGAAGCAGGACTGACAGCATTCCTAGGGGACTGGAGGGAGAGATGCGTCTGATTTCAGTTGATTTCATACTGTGGCCATGAGCATGCTCTCAAGTTCCAGGAAGGCCTGGCCAGTGGTATCCTGTGAACAGCATTTCATGAGCTACCATGATGATTGAACTGCAGGGTGCTGCAGAGGGGCTTCTAGCTCTTTTTTTCTGGCACATCCCCTCACTTGAGTAATGCCTGGCTTTAAATTTGGGAAGGCAGAAGATGGCAGTCGGGCTGTCTGTCAGTGTCATCATCTGTCATCATCTTCAGGCTGCCAGTGGGACCACTGGGGAAAAGCAGGATCAAGTTGACTGGCAGAGGGTTTTACATCTGATGAGTTTGTGTGCAGTAATAGTATAATAAATAAGGCTCTGGAGGAACTCAGCTATCACTTGCATTCCAAAAGTGAGATATGGCCTTGCCAGAGGCTCATGGAACCATCTGTTACCAAATATTAGTCTGTGTCAGTGGCTGGACTGGCCTGAGGACATGGAAGACATCAATGGAAGGAGGCAATTGACAACACCATGTCATTCAAAAAGATTTAAAGGGAACTGCCTTAAGGAGCTAGAGATTTCCAAGTGATTTTTGACATACACATATAAAACCACCACCAGAGGGGAGATCCAAGATGGCCGATTAGCAACAGCTCAGGATTGTAGCTCCCAGGGAAAGTTCAGAGAGCGAATGGACCTCGCACTTTCAGACGAATTTTTGTTGCCCACAAACTGGGAGATTCCCAGCGGAAGAGCCCCACCGGTCGCCAGTGCGACTCTTTTGGCTGGCGTGGCTGTTTTGCCAGCGCCCCGGTGCAGCGCTTCTCCGTGCGGAGTATACCGGACTGGGTGCCCTTTTAGTCAGGCTCAGCTGGTCCCATCCCCACAAGGAGAACAGCAATTGAAAGCGCTGAGGACTGAGAGTTTCACAGCAAGCACAGCTGAACCCAGGAAGACCTAGCTCTGTGGGGAAGGGGCATCCATTGAAGGAAAACTAAGAAACAGAAAAAACTTCATCACCAACAAGCCAGACGTCCACTCAGAGACCCAATCTGAAAGTCGGCAATTACAAAGACGACAGGTGGATAAATCCACAAAAAATGGGAAGAAACCAGTGCAAAAAGTCTGAGAACACCCGAAATCAGAATGCCTCTCCTCCTACAGGGGATCGCACCTCCTCATTAGCAAGGGAACAAGACCCGACGGATAATGAGTGTGATGATCTGTCAGAATCAGGCTTCAGAAGGTGGGTAATAAGAAACTTCTGTGAGCTAAAAGAACATGTTCTAACCCAATGCAAAGAAACTAAGAACCTTGAAAGAAGATTTAACAAAATGCTCACCAGAATGGACAACTTAGAGAGGAAAATAAGTGAACTGATGGAGCTGAAAAACACAACACGAGAACTTCACGAAGCATGCACAAGTTTCAACAGCCAAATTGACCAAGCAGAAGAAAGGATATCAGAGGCTGAAGATCAACTCAA
>CAUYQU010094998.1:0-16622 GCA_963574635.1 Cheracebus regulus | reverse complement strand
GATGATATTTGCTCTAGAAATAGTATAGGAAAATACAAGCAGTACCAACTACAGAATAAACTAATGATGTAAATAAGCAGAAAGACTAAATTCCAGAAGCTACTTTAAACTGAAGAATACAGTATATCATAATGGGAGCATTTCAATGCATTGTGCGAAAGATAACTTAGACAATTTACCAATTATTGATGAGATTTTTTTCCATAAATATTAACACATTCTCTACTTTAAATAACCACATACTGAAACTTACTTTAAAAATGCCTGTGTCCAAAAGAAGTTAGCAAAGCTCACAGAGTCAAGTGCAAAAACCAACCACAATAGGTATGACTTTGTAGAACGCCTTGCAAAGAGATTCCAAAGTCAGGTTTAGGAATTTCTTAAATATTTTAAAGGCAGAGAGCAAATTGGACGATCGTTGGGATACTGTATAGCTACTGTCCAAAAACTGCATTAACGGGTGTAAAGAAGTCAGTAAGAAGACTAAATTAATGTCTTTTGCCTATTAATGTCTTTTCCCAATAATGATTGGGAAGGCTTTAGGAATATTCCAACTTCTGGCTTAATATACAACCTGTCGTTTCAATTAGCTACTCAGTCCAAAAGCTGGCAGATTATAGGCATTTTATCAATTCTAAATATCCCAGAACTTGGGAACTATAAAACTGATTAATTTTGTTTTCAGTTTTGCAATTAACTAAACAGAATCTGTAAATAACTAGAGGGGAAGCAAGTATTTATGAGGAACTACTGCTTATTACTTGACTTCAGTTTTTGGAAGAATAAATATATATAAAATAGAGAATTTAAAGTAATTTATTTCTCAGTATTTTCTTCAGAAGAAATGTTTTAATTCAAAGGCACTAACAATGTCATGGCAAGACTTTAAGGGGGCCTATCTTCCTTTAGAAATCGAATAGCAATGGTAAAATTATGCATTTGATAAACAATATTGTTCTCTAAATGAAGACTTCCAGAGTCAAGTTACCAGATTCTGTATGTATATAATATATAAAGAAGTTTTCAGATGGTAGCATGCCCACTGTGAAAATTAACTATAAGAAAGGATCCTCAGAACTGTGAGTAGGCCAGTCGTGGTGGCTCAAACGTGTAATCCCAGCACTTTGGGAGGCTGAGGCAGGTGGATCACTAGGTCAGGAGTTTGAGACCAGCCTGGCCAACATGGTGAAACCCTGTGTCTACTTAAAATACAAACATTAGCCAGGCATGGTGGTAGGTGCCTGTAGTCTCAGCTGCTTGGGAGGCTGAGAATCACTTGAACCCAGGAGGCAGAGGTTGTAGTGAACTGAGATCACACCATTGCACTCCAGCCTGGCCAGCAAAAGCGAAACGTCATCTCAAAAAAACAAAAGAAAACAAAAAACTGTGAGTAAACGGCAAATGAGAGAATCTATTTTATTATGAGAATGGCGAGTTCATTGAGTGGAAGATATAAAGCAGTAGTTATAGGATAATGGACTTTAGCCTTCCAGTCTTGACCAGGAAATTCATGTGGGAAACATCTGTGATGAAAGAGAGCACTGGGGTAGGATACAAAAATCTATCTTTTTTTTTGTGTGTGTGAATTACAGATCCATTAGTATGATGTCAGATAAATTACTGAAAAATTTTGACCTTCAGTTTTCTTGTCCCCAAACTGAGGATAATAATATCAATTTGATTGAGCTGTTAGTATAGTTACATGAAATAATGAAAGTGAATGCACCTAGTGGATTGTTTGGCACATGTCTGAATATATTACTTGAATCCAGTCACCAGACATGTCAAGCCACTGTACCACTCTAACTAAAAACAAAGAAATAAAGTTTTTATTTCATAATAAAGTGAATGTTCTTGGACCAGAATGAAATAAAATTAACAGTTAATTCTACCTAATAACATACATTTAGAACCTTAGAATAAAAAAAAAAGCTTGTTTACAATTTAAAGAAATTAAGAATGGAATTATAAATTATTTTTATTTGAAACATAATAAAAGCAAAAATATCAAAATTTGTAAATATAGGTAATACAGGATATTGAAAGTATTAAATACATTTATACAAATAAATAAATGAATCTAAATGAACTATGCATTCAACTAAATGCTAGTAAACAATAACAAAAAATTACCCATCATGAACCAAAAGGAAAGAAATAAATAAAAGCAAAAATTGGAAGTTAGAAAACAATAAAATTCAGCTGATCAAGCACAAGAGCAACAATAGAAGTTGATTCACTGAAAAGATTAGAAAAAAAGAAAATGTACAATTTAAAAATATATTAGAAGCCAGAAGAAGACATAGTTACAAAGTTTGCAAACTAGTTTACATGTTTAAAAAGTTTAATTCATACTTGAATATTTTGAGCAAATGAATAATCATTCAAAGAACAAAACAAAAATTGTCAAAAATTGAAGCAAAGTAAAAAGAAAACTGAAATGTAATAATAATAAAGTAAATTATAGTGGTAGTCAAATATTTTACAAAAGAGGCACAGTGCCTTTCTTTTTCTTTTTCTTTTTCTTTTTTTTTTTATTTGAGACAGAGTTTCAAGTTTCACTCTTGTTGCCCAGGCTGGAGTGTAGTGATGAGATCCTGGTTCACTGCAACCTCCGCCTCCTGGATTCAAGCGATTCTCCTGCCTCAGCCTCCTGAGTAGCTGGGACTACAGGTGTGCTCCACCACGCCCAACTAATTTTTGTATTTTTAGTAGAGACAGGGTTTCTCCATGTTGGCCAGGATGGTCTCAATCTCTTGACCTCATGATCTGCTCACCTCGGCCTCCCAAAGTACTGGGATTACAGGCATAAGCCCTCTCGCCTGGCCCACAATGCCTTTCTACAAGTTTTTGTTCCCTAAGCAAGTGATGATGAAGAATTCATATCGTACACACTGTGTCTCAGAGAAAATAATAAATAGAAAAACTTTTCAACTCATTTGATTATTCTGGTATACCATATTATAATTGAACAAAGATAAGAACAAGTTATAGGTCATTTTTACTTATGAAGAGTGATGAAAAAATCTTCAACACAATAAAACTAAATCAATACAGCACAAGATTGCAGAAGAGGGAGAAAGGAGAGAGAGAGAGAGAGAGAGAGAGAGACAAAGACACAGAGAGAGAGAAATAGAGGTATTAATGCATGTTGGGTAGGTAGAACTTATCCCATAATATAAGGATGAATGTTAGTTAACGACATTGATTGTTGTCATAATTTTAAAGGATTAAAGAAGAAAAACTGCATAACCACAACATAATTACAGAAAACATTTGATTAATTTAATGCACTCATACTTAAAATTTTCTAGCAAATTGGAAGTAGAAGGAATCTTTTGTAGCCTGGTAATATGTATTATAAAAGAAGAAATAAAATTGCCCTTGTTTTTGTATAATAGCTTTTCTAAATATAACCCAAACAATTTTAGAACTAATAATTTTATATTATGAGAGAATCTATACATTTTTATAACTGAGAGATTTTCGATACAAGATAAACACACAAAAATATAGAGCATTCTTATTCATCAATCAATGTTCTTTTCACAATGGTAGCAAGGACTATAAGTTTCTCAGGAAAATTGCCTAAATGTTGTGAAAGTTGATTATATAAATAATATAAACAGTATCGTAAACCCACATAATATAATAAACAAAACTATAACTCACATCTTCTTTGAGAAGACAAACAGCATAAAGAATTTTTACAAATCTTAGTCTGTACATTTGATAAAATATAAGTTGAACCATCTGCTGTAGCCAATATTTAACCATTTTATAAGCACAAACATTATAATTTGACAAAATAATTATAAAATACTGATGAAATATTAATTTCTAACAATAGACAATTAATTTCTAACAATAGACAATGTAATTTTTCAAAAATTGAGAAAAAAAGGAAGGGCAGAAGAAGAGGAAGGGAGGGAGATAGAGGAGGGAGAAGGAGGGGTAAGTAGAAAATTGCCTTCGCTGGCACCTAATATCAGGCCAAACAGCCAAATTATTAAAGGAAAAGGATCAATAAAACTGACTTCACCACAATTTGAAATGTTTGCTTGATCAAAGGCAAAATAAAAATAAAAATTAGTCTGGAGACTGGGAGACACATGTACAATATACATAAAAGAAGAATTTTTGTCAAGAATATGTAGAAATCCTGTAAATCTTTAATAACACATATAACCAAATAAAACCAATTATTTGGTCAGTATGTCAATGACATAAATGAAATGGCCAAGAAACATGTGAAAAGATATTCAGCCTCACTAAAACCTAAGAAAAAAACAACAAATCTATGAAATAATTTTCTCATCCATGGTTCTGGCAAAATTTAAAAATCGTGGTAATCAGCAGAAGTTTGAGAAGAGTAAAACAAGGTATAAACATTTAGTACATAATCTTGTCAGTATTAGCTTAAATGTAAAGTGTACACGCTCTACAATTACGTGGAAATTGAATAATCCTCTCCTGAACGACTTTTGGGTAAATAATGAAATTAAGGCAGAAATCAAGAAGCTCTTTGAAACTAATGGGAGCAAATATACAGTGTATTAGAATCTCTGGGACACCGCTAAGGTGGTTTTAAGAGGGGAAATTATGGTACTAAATGCCCATATCAAAAAGTTTGAAATATCTCTAGTTAACAGCCTAACATCACAAATAAAAGAACTAGAGAACCAAGAGCAAGCAAATCCCAAAGCTAACACAAAATAAGAAATAAGCAAAATCAGAGCTTAACTGAAGGAGATAGAGACACAAAAAAATCATTCAAAAGGTAACAAATCCAGGAGCCAGATTTTTGAAAAAAAATTAATAAAATAGGTGGTTAGCTAATCTAATAAAGAAAAGAGAAAATTCAAATAAACACAATCAGAAAGGGTAACAGGGATACTAACACTGACTCCATAGAAATGAAAACAACCATCAGAGGATATTATAAACACTTCTAGCACATAAGCTAGAAAATCTAACAAACAAAATGATAAATTCCTGTACTCATACCCCTCCCAAGAGTGAACCAGAAAGAAACTGAATCCCTGAGCAGACCAATAATGAGTTCTCAAATTGAGGCAGTAATGTCTACCCTACAACCAAAAAAGCCCAGTATCAGAGGGCTTTCAGAGTTGAATCCTACCAGATATACAAAGAAGGGCTGGTACTGTTCCTACTGAAACTTTTGCAAAAAAAAACTGAAAAAGAGGGACTCCTCCCTAACAAATTCTATGAAGCCAACATCATCCTGACACCAAAACCTGACAGAGATACAACAACAATAACAAAATTTCAGGCCAATATCCTTGATAACATCAATGCAAAAATCTTCAACAAAATACTGGCAAACCGAATCCAGCAGTACGCCAAAAAGGTTATCCACTACGATCAAGTTGGCTTCATCCCCAGGAGGCAAGGTTGGTTCACATTTGCAAATCAGTAAATGTGATTCATCACATAAACAGAAGTAAAGACAAAAACCACATGATTATTCCAATAGATGAATAAAAGGCTTTCAATAAAATTCAACATCCCTTTATGTTAAAAACTCTCAATACACTAGATATTGAAGGAAAATACCTCAGAATAATAAGAGCCATCTATAATAAACCCACATAATATCATAGTGAATGGGCAAAAGCTGGAACTATTCCTCTTGAAAACCGGCATAAGACAAGGATGCCTTTCTCACCACTCCAATTCAACATAGTATTGGAAATTCTGGCCAGGGCAATCAGGCAAAAGAAAGAAATAAAAGGTGCTCAAATGGGAAGTGAGGGAGACAAACTATCCCTGTTTGCAGATGACATTATCTTAACTCTAAAAAATCCCATCATCTTAGCCCAAAAGCTTCTTAAGGTGATAAGCAATTTCAGCAAAGTCTTAGGATATAAAAATCAGTGTGCAAAAATTCCTAGCATTTCTATACACCAACAGCAGTCAAGCCAAGAGCCAAAATGAACTTTCATTCACAATTGCCATAAAAAGAATAAAATGCCTAGAAATACCATTAACTAGGGAGATGAAAGATCTCTACAAAGAGGGCTGCAAACCACTGCTCAAAGAAATCAGTAATGACACAAACATATGAAAAAAAATTCTATTTTAATGGATAGGAACAATCAGTATTGTGAAAATTGCCATACTGCCCAAAACAGTTAATAGATTCAATGCTATTCTCACTGAACTATAACTGATACTCCTCACAGAACTAGAAAAATCTGTTTTAAAATTCATGTGGAACGAAAAAGAGCCCAAATAGAAAGACAATCATAAGCAAAAAGAATGAAGTTGGAGGCACCACATTACTCAACTTCAGACCATGCTACAGGGCTACAGTAACCAAAACTGTATGGTAATGGTACAAAAAACAGACACATAGACCAATGGAACAGAATAGGGAACTCAGAAATAAGACCACACACCCACAACCATCTGATCTTCCACACACCTGACAAAAACAAGCAATGGGAAAAGGATTCCCTGTTTAATAAATGGTGCTAGGATAACTGACTAGCTATCAATCTTCATTGATACTGGGACCCTTCCTTACACCATATCCAGCATTAACTCAAGATGGATTAAAGACTTCAGTGTAAAACCTAGGAGCATAAAAACCCTAGAAGACAACCTAGGCAATACCATTAAGAACATAGGCACAGGCAAAAGTTTCATGATCAAGATGCCAAAAGCAATTGCAACAAAAGCAAAAATTGACAAATGTGATCTAATTAAACTAAAGAGCTTCTGCACAGCATATATATATATATATCTCCACAGAGTAAACAGACAATTTATAGAATGGGAGAAGATTTTTGCAAACTATGCATCTGACATATGTCTAATATCCAGCATCTATAAGGAACTTAAACAAATTTACCAAAATAATCATAAAAAAGTAGACAAAGTGTATTAACAGACATTTTTCAGAAGAGGACATATATGTGGCCAGCAATCATATGGAATAAACTCAACATCACTGATCATTAGTGAAATGCAAATTAAAACCACAAAGAGGTCAGGCACCGTGGCTTACACCTGTAGTCCCAACACTTTGGGAGATCAGAAGGAACCAATCACTTGAGGTCAGAGGCTCAAGACCAGCTTGACCAACATGGCGAAATCCCATTTCTACTAACCATACAAATGCTAGCCAGGCATGATGTTGTCCACCTGCAATTCCAGCTACTCAGGAGCTGAGGCACAATGGTCATTTGAACCCAGGAGGCAGAAGTTGCAGTGAGCCGAGGTAGTGCACTGCACTCCAGCCTGGATGACAGAGAAAGACTCTCAAAAACAAACAAACAAACACAATGAGATTCCATCTAACAACAGTGAGAATGACTACTATGAAAAAGTCAAAAATAACAGATGCTGGTGAGGTTGTGGAGAAAAAGGAATGCTTATACACTGTTGGTAGGAGTGTAAATTAGCTCAACTATGGTGGGAGCCGGTGTAGTGATTCCCCAACAACCTTAAGACAGAAATAGCATTTGATCCAGCAATACCATTGCTGGATATGTATCCAAAGGGATATAAATCATTCTATTATAAAAACACATGAAAATGTATGTTTATTGCAGCACTATTCACAATAGCAAATACATGGAATCAACCTAAAGGTTCATCAGTGATAGACTGGATAGAGAAAATTATAGCACATATAAACTATGGAATATTATGCTGTCATAAAAAAGAATGCGATTACGTCCTTTGCAAGGACATGGATGGAGCTGGCAGCCATCATCCTTAGCAAACTAACACAGGAGCAGAAAACCAAATACCACACATTCACACTTATAAGTGGGAACTAAATGATGCGAGCTCATGAACACATAGAGGGAAACAACAAACAGTGGGGACTTTTGGGTGAAGGTGAAAGGAGAGGATCAGGAGAAACAACTAATGGCTACTAGGTTAATACCTGGAAGATGAAATAATCTGTACAACAAATCCCCATGACACAAGTTTACCTATGTAACATATCTGCACTTATATCCCTGAACTTAAAATAAAAATAAAAAAAATAAGTGTATCATTTCAAAAAGACACATACAAACAATTTTTTATGGCAACATTGTTTGCAATATGTAAAATTTCAAAGCAATTAACATGTCTACTAATAGAAAAAAAGAATAAATAAAATTAAATCTGTTCCTTCAATTATTATATGTTACTTGTAAGAAATAAATTACATCTAGATATAACTGTAGATTTCAAAGAATATTGAGAGAAATGTGATTTCTAGAAAGTATATAAAAATGACTACATTCATAAATATTTAAAACATATCAAAAATAATGAGAAAATTAAACTGTAGGCAACAGTACTTTTAAAAGAACTAGAAGGCTATTAATATATGTCAGTGGTGACTTCAGAGAAAGACAAGGCAACTCGCTGTAGAGAATAAGAGAAATTCTAACTTTATAATATTTATATAAAAAATTAAAGCAAATACAAAAAATGAATATTGTCAACATTAGATTTTGGTTTTATGGGTGTTTATTATGAAGTGTGCATTTTCAGTTTGCTGCACTTTTTTTTTTGCCTGTATTTAGTTCTTTTTTAAATTAAAAATAAAAGCATATCGACATCATCTCATTATGTCTATAATTTCTACCCCTTGATTGTTTTTGTTGTTGTTGTTGTTTTCAGGATAAAAAAAGGCAAATATAAACTCAAGGGTCAACAGTACATCTGTTCACCTCCCTAAACCTTGAGGGATTGGATTAGATGATTTCTTAGTTCTCTCCTGGCAATATGATGCTGTGAAATCCTGCAGGAAGCAGCATATCTTTCGCTCCAAGGAGAGCCTCTCTCAAACAATTAATTATAGGTTCTTTCCTTGTGGTAAGCTCCTTTATTTTTATTATCTTCATATAATACCTGACCTATCTGTGTATGCCAAATACTGCTGTGAAAATGAAAAGACTCTTCTAAGTGCTTAGCATCCTTATAGGATTCATGGATGTGGAGGTGTTTAGATATTACCAGAATGGCACTGGAATAAATAATGTACACCGTGACTGTTTTTAGAAAGTAGAACTGGTTTGTCAGCACTCTAGGTAAGTATTTGAGTGAAAGAAAGCTTGAAGTTGAGGAACAGTTCAATAATTAACACACAAATGAAACAAAAACAGAAAACAAATAAAAACAAATAGAATTAAAATTAACTCTTTCTTCAAGAACCTGTGGCACCAGACATGGTGGCTCACGCCTGTAATCCCAGCACTTTGGGAGGCCGAGGCTACGGATCACGAGGTCAAGAGATCGAGGCCATCCCGGCCAACATGGTGAAACCCCGTCTCTACTAAAAACACACAAAAATTAGCTGGGCGTAGTGGCATGTGCCTGTAGTCCCAGCTACTCGGGAGGCTGAGGCAGGAGAACTGCTTGAACCCGGGAGGCGGAGGTTGCAGTGAGCCGAAATGGCATCACTGCACTCCAGCCTGGTAACAGAGCTAGACTCTGTTTCACAAAAAAAAAAAAAAAAAAGAAAGAAAGAAAGAAAAGAAAAGAAAAGAAAAAGAACCTGTGGGAAATGCAAAGAACCGTTCTTAGCTAATTTTTGTATTTTTTTAGTAGGTATAAAATGCTTAACTTAAAATGAACTGATCAATTAAATGATTGGAGTGAAGAAGAAGCACACGGGAAAACAATGATCCAGTGTTAACATTACTTCTCAAGAGAGTATGACATGGTGCTCAAGAGAGAGATTTTCATTGCGAAGAAACATGAATGCGTCTTTGAAGTGCTAGGAATATTCTCTACTTGATGCAGGTATTAATTATATGGGTATTTGCCTTATGATTTGATAGATTACACAATTATGAACTGTCCTATATAAAATGTATATACTTTCACATACAGATATATGAATATCTATGTATAGTGAAAATTTTAAAAAGCGTATTTCCTTCACAGATTGTCAAATGTTAAAAAAGAAAATGAATAATGTTCATGAAGTAAAAAAAACAAGGTGAATTGCCAAACATTGCAGTTGGAATATAAATTGGTAAAACCAGTTTGGTACCATTATTGGCATCATTTTAATAAAATGGGAAATGTTGGTTGATTTCAATCCAGCAATTTCTCCCAGATTCTTGCACTTGCACAACCTCCCATTGTACAGCCTAGTCTCTGAGTGTCAAAGGTAAACTGCCCTTCGTGTCATTGGATTTTAGTAAGCTGATACTGGAGAGGAGGCAGATTGACTAATAAGGGAACATTTTAAAATAACAATATCTGAGCCTCAGCTGTAGATCCATAAGTGCTCAGTTATATTTTAATGGCTAATTTGCTTGCGTTCATCTTCCACTTCACTAAGCCAGGAATCAGGTCTATTTAATAATCATATCCATCAAGTCTGTAATATGTATAGTATATAATAAGTTCTCAGTAAATTATGTGTAAAATTCTGAAAAATATTTTGAGAGAAGAGGCATGAAGGAACATGGGCACAGTGTGGCTTTAACTCATCATGGTCTCCAAGGAGCAGTGTTTCTGAGGAATTAGGACAACACTGATGACGGAGTGGAGAAGGGAATGTCCCTGCCGTGGGTATTTGGCTCATGGTGAATCCCAGGAGATTGATGATGACTTCATGTGTCTTCTCAGACAGGAGAGGACTTAGCATTGATATCCTTGAGTGACGCTGGAGCAGATAAAGCACCATGGCCTTGAACTGGATGTATACAGCAAGCACAGGAGACAGCTGCTGGAGATGCCCAGATATACCTGCAGGGGAACTTACAGCTGGGTGTGAGACTGGAATAGGCAGAAAATGCAGGGAAGAGACAGGTTATTTAAGTATAAATGCAATCTGTGATTCCATAATGGAACAGTGTATCTGAATAGGTAATTTTCTTTAATAAACAAAGTCTGAAATAAGCTCTCACTAAAATATTTTAGAGATATATTGCTATTTTTAACATAATGCACTGAAAATAATTTAAGCTATTTTAATAACCCAAGAAATATATTATAAAATATTATTTACTCTATTTTATTATTTTCATTCCCATAGTAAGTATTGAAGTAGTGCTATGCCTTTTGAACTAAATTGCCTGAGATTACCTAGATATGTAGGCGTTGGTAATTTTTGTACTAATTTTGTTGAGTTTTACGTGCCTCTATTAACTGACAGCTACTTGTTATTTCTTCCATCTTTGGGACCTCACCCACCTTTTTTGGTCCTCCCCCACCTTCAAGCGTATATCTAAGCACATGATTTAATCTTTCTAATCTCCTATGGACTATGAAATCAAATATGTCATATATTTGTTATCATTTTTTCAATGTTAGAAAAAAGAATGATTTAAATAAGAGAATGGCTCCTTTTTCAGAAACAATAATAGTACAATAGGTTTATGAAAAGGTGTTCAGCGTCATTAACCATCAGGAAAATGCAAATCAATACCACAAAGAGGTATACCTCACATCTGTCAATATGCCTATTATCATAAAAACACAAAATAAGTAACAGAAAGACAAAAGTTGGTGAGGATGTGAAAACAAGATAACCAACATTGTTGGTGGGAATATAAATTGATAACAGCCATTATGGAAAACAGTATAGAGGTTTCTCAAAAAATTAAAAATAAGACTACCAGAAGACTCTGTAATTTCCCTTCTGGGTAAATACCCCAAAGGAGATAGAATCAGTGCCTTTGTACTAGGACTAGGGCAGTGTGGGAGAGGAAATCAGAAGCTGTAGGTCAAAGAATAGAAAGGTGCAGTTACATAGGATGAATAAATTTAAAGACAGAACTTATAGCACAAGCAGTATAGCTAATAATGTATTGTATACTGAAAATCAGCTGAGCAGAGTTCAGGTGCTCTTACTACAAAATAAAAGTATGCATGTGAGGAGATGGATACGTTAATATGCTTGACTCTGGCAATCGTTTCACTGTACATATGTTTATCAATACATCATGTTGTACACCTTCAGTACATACTATATAAAAATTATAGTAAAAGTAACAGCTAGAATTTATTGAACACTTATTAAGTGCCAGGCACTATTTCAAGTTTTCCACATGTATTTTTGAACGTAATCTTCACAATAAACCTTTGAAGTAGGTATTATTTCCATTCTCATTTTTCAGATAATGAAACTGAAGCACCAAGAAGTGAAGTTACTAGGTCAACATTATACATATGGTAAGTGTGTTTCAAACTTGAACAGTCTTGATCCAGTGTCTTGAATACTTTTTTCTCTTTTATAAATAAAATATAGGAGCTGAGTAGAGCATCTCCCAACTGTTCTAATTATGAGGTTTTTTCAGAATTTATAAAAGCGTACTCTGGTAAGAATTGCATTTATGAATCTTTTATTAAGAAAACATATAACTGTAATATAAAGACTCCAAGGTCATAACCAATTTATACCTTTCTGGAAACAGAAATTACTAAGGTATAACAATGCAAATCCTCATCTTAAGATAATTAAACTCTACATGGTCAAGGACATATAGTCTCTTAGGCTTATTCTGTCTGTTTTACTGAAAGAGTGACATGTCCTCTTCCTAATGAAGTAAGCCAGCAGGTCTGGCTGTTGTACCTAAGCAGAAGAATGGAATGAAAGTGGGATTTCTATCATAGGAGGTGTTCTGCTTGTTCTTTAACCCCACTATGAGCTCCAAGTTCTCTTCAGATAAAGATCTGCTGGCCGTTTTCATGCCAGATGATGTTGGCACCTCCGGAAATGACGAGTACTACTTTACAATCGCTTTTCTCTACCATAGTCCCATTTGACCCAGCAAGCCCCTTCTGAATGTGTACCCCAAGGAAATAAAATCAGCATGTTGTAGAGATATCTGTGCTCCAGCGTTCATTGCGGCATTATTCACGATAACCAAACCATGGAAACAACCTACATCTCCGTCTAGGATTACAGGATAAAGAAAGAATTAAAGAGAGATGAATGAATCTGAGATTCACACTTGGCCCAGAGACGCAATGTTTCTTCCCGTTCTGTTCCCAGCACCAAATTCTGACTTCTTAATGTCAGAAATTAAAGCTCAAACATCACAGGTACCAAACCGTAAGCACGAGCTTCTATGACTTTGTGTACATAGATGCTTTAAAAAGACAGCAAGGCTACTGCAAATTTTAGGTTTCTTAGGATACAAAAAATTCAATTATAAACTGTAAACACTTGAAAACAATTCATTTCCTTGAATACAAAATGCAAGATAAGTTTAATTATCTAAAAATTCTTTATACTATAATGCCTTTCCTGTGACTATCTAAATAATTTTTTTTAATACCTGGAGTACAGAAACACAAATAAGACAGTTTAATAATATCTATTATATTCAAAGGACTATGTTAACAGAAAATAAAAGTTATAATTAGCTTAGTCAACTCACTTAATATTGTTTTATTCCATAACTTTATTGTAGATTTATCTTCCCATATGTTTTCATAAAATGTGGACTATGAAAAGCATAAGAAAACCTTTATTTTCCAATCCTAAAAATATGTTTTAGAAGTATCTCTAGCTACAGTGTCAATGAGTCTTATATGTTACATAAAACATACAAATTGAAATAATTCTGAGAAGATTTGAAAGCCCATCAACATCTGTAAGAGTTTTGGATAATTTTATTTTAAAAAGAAAAATTTTTTAAAAAGATTTATTTATGAAAGTAGTAATAGTCACTCTCACAGAAAGCCATTAGTGAAGATGCCATTGAATATACAAAATAACTTCAATTATAGCCACCATAATATGTGACCTGGAGATAAAGCATAAATAATTAAAAAAAAAAAAAAGAAAAGAAAGAAAGGAAGATTATAACCACCATATCCAGGCTCAGAGTTGGAGTCAATATTATGATATTCTCATATGTAGTAAATATAGGGTCGATTGTCTGTGTATCACTCAGTAATTGAGGTTAGCTAATATCTTGCAAATAAAAGGCTCCTTTTTAACACAAATCCAAAAACAGAGTTCACATAACTCATGCTTCACAGTAATAATCAGAGAGCTGCCTTTTGGAGGTTGATTCTGTTGCAATGAGTTGATGATAGTATCTCAGAATTATAGCTCATTTTTGAAATAAATGTTTCAACCAATGATCAATTTAAGTAGCCAAATATATCTTTATCTATTTATAGTTGTCATAGCAAAATTCTGTTCAATGCATACTGATGTCTGTATTTTGTATTTATATGGCATATATAATCTGAAGAGCTGAAAATGCTTGCTGTGTCTCACCTAACTGCCTCACTTATGCTTTAAATCCAAGTATTTTACAGTTTGACAAATAAAATACATAAAAAAGGTAAGTTATTTCCTTGAAAATCACACAAAAAGTCAATGGAAGAATCAAGGTTTGTAACACAGGTAACTCTCCAAAGCACCACCTCATCCACATTTGCAACTAACCCTGCAACATGCACATATTAAAAAAGTGCAATGGAAAACGTATCCCAGTGTAAATTGTCTAAAGAAGTTTAAATGTGAATATGGGTATTCCTTAACACAGATGGTCATGTTCCTTTATTAAACAATAATCTGAAGTTACATGTTATCATTGGATCAACTCTGTTACCTGCCTCTCAGAATATGAACACAAAATTTTACACAAGGACAAATGTTAAAGAATAGCTGCATCTCAATGATTTCTGTGTTTCCTCTACACTTATCTGATGTATATGTTTGTATATTATTTAATGAGCGTGAGACATATTTAAGCACTATGAACACTTAGCAAAATTGTTCTTTCAGAAATCTGAGTTATTAATTCAAACTTACATCTAAGATTATCTTTAGAAAAATTATAATAAAAGTCAAGTCCCTCTTGAAAAGATGAAACTGGAGAGCTTTCTAATTGATCCAGTCTTTTTTGTTACCAAACAATATAAAACAATGTGTATTACAGCAATAGAATATGACTGACTACCAATTGACTGCATTTGGCTCTGACAACTGAACATGTTGTAAGAGAATTTACAAAATTTTCAGTAGCTTTTTGTTACCAATTTAATCTCATTCTGGCCACTCAGGAGAATATAACTATCCAAAGAATAAAAGTGATAGCCAGGAGTACTTCAGAATCATGATGTCAGTAGAAATGCATCACCAGGAACTCCACTTAGTTACCAGTTTATAGCAAGGCTGACAGTGACACAGTGGGCACATTGCCTAACCTGGCTGGCTACTCTAGCATAAACCTAGCTCCTCCTTAGAGGGAGGAGGGGTGGTTTGACTGTCTCCAGCAGTATCGTTGGCTTAAAAGTTTTAAAACACCTATTCTAGATTCTTGTTTGTAATCTTGGGCAAATTTCTCCTTAAAGCTACATGTTTTCTTTTATGTTTCTAAGGCTAACATCTTACCTATGCCCAGATAGTAACATATTCTACTTTCCTTGTTTAATTGTTCTTAAAAACCTCCTCTTTGCTATATAGTGATCAGAGACATAGGGTTTGTGAATAAGTGGCTAGACATTTTCCCGACATAACTTATCTGGGCCTTAAAATGCTCAATGACAAAATCATTGATCCTCAATTTTACCTCTAGCCTATTTTTGCTCTAATATTTAGTTGTGTGATCTCACCCTCTGCCCTTGCTCTTCCCCAGCTCTGTCCCAAGTCATATATGTTAGCTTTTATTCTCATTTCTTTTCATTTAAGAATAAACTAAAGCTGTTAATAGGCTGTTGGTCCTTATTCTCAGTGCATCCAAGCTATATATATATATATTTTTTTTTTTTCACCTTTGGATACAAAAATTGTAAAAACCTTTCTTTTCTCCTGTCCATATTTTCCTACTCCATTTAAGATAATATATTGTATTATTATTTTTCAATCTCATTTACAAATATGACTTTAACTACATTCTTCATAAGAAGAATGTGCTGGATCCTGAGAGGATTAATAACAATGAAATATAAAATACACATTTGAAATACATTTTTGCCCTCAAGGATTTGGCAACCTCTTTGGGAAAATGAAGGAGAATAAGCATAGAATGAAATTATTAAAAGGGCAATACAAAGCAGGCTATGTATACCATGGTTCAAAGTGAGTGCACACTGAATGGAAAATAATAAAGGAGACTCAATATTGTGGACACTGAAGGAATCCAAAAGAGAATAAGGTAGCAAGACAGAGGAGTCTTGAAGCATGGCTAATAGAAGCAAAACAGTTGTACATATTTAGTTTTAGATACTGGTAGTAGATAGGTGCTCATACTCTACATCCTTGTCAGCACTTGATACTATCCAATTATTTTTTCCTTAAAGCGTTTTTTTAAATTGTAGTTTAGGTTCTGGGGTACATGTGCAGATCATACAGGATTGTTGCATAGGTACATACCTGGCAATGTGGTTTGTTGCCTCCACCCCCCATCACCTATATCTGGCATTTCTCCCCATGTTATCCCTCAACAACCTCCCCACCTCCCCACTGTCCCTCATCTGGCCCCCCCAAAAGACCCCAGTGTGTGATGCTCCCCTCCCTGTGTCCCTGTGTTCTCATTGTTCAACACCCACCTATGAGTGAGAACATGTGGTGTTTGATTTTCTGTTATTGTGTCAGTTTGCTGAGAATGATGGTTTCCAGATTCATCCATGTCCCTACAAGGGACACAAACTCATCATTTTTTATGGCT
>CAUYQU010094997.1:0-23337 GCA_963574635.1 Cheracebus regulus | reverse complement strand
CATCCCTCACCCCATCCCCCCTCCTCCATCCCTCACCCCTTCCCCCCTCCTCCATCGATCACCCCATCCCCCCTCCTCCATCCCTCACCCCATCCCCCCTCCTCCATCCCTCACCCCCATCCTCCATCCCCCATCCCCCATGCCCCATCCTCCGAACCAGGCTCCTCCTTCTGCTTGAACAGACCCTCGGGGCCCTGAGGCCACCGAGCCACTCGCACTGTCCCTTGGCTGCCGGGTACCCCACTGAGCCCCTGCCCTCCCCTGGCATCTGTCAGCAACAGGCCCTTCGCCTGGGTGAGATGGACGTCAGGGGGGTCCAGACAGGGGTGATGGTGGACAAGGTGCTGCGTCCCTGCCCTTCTGACGGCAGCCTCCCCTGGAGGGGAGTGCTCAGCCCAATAAAAGCTGGAATCGGAGAAGTGAGTGTGTGTGGAGTCCCCATGCGACACGCCTGCAGCTGGAGCCCCACCAGTGGGCACACATGCTCTGCCCACCCAGGACAAGCCCCCGAGGCCCTCATGTGTCCCCAGCCATCTGGCTTCCTCATCCTCCTCTGTGGGCTGTCCCTCCCATCCTTACACCGGAGACCTTTGCCCAGAACCCACCCTGGAGCTTGAGTCACGCTTGCCTGCCTCCAGGCACCTTTGGGCTGGCCTCACCTGGCCAGGGGCACTGGGGGGCTGGGCACAGACCCTGAGGCCTTGCTGGACAGCACCAGCCTGGGGCTGCAGACAGGAGGGCCATGGGCCTGGCACCTGGGGGGTTACTGGGGCCTGGGCCAAAGCTGCTGTAAGAAGGGACAGCAGGGACGGCAGGCCCCGCCAGCACCTGTGCCTCTGCTACCCTCTGACCAGGGTGGGGTCTGGCTCCCACGGTCCCTGTAGGTCCATCCAGCTGGGTCTGGTGGATTTGGGCTTGGCAGCCCAGGGACCTGCCTTGCCCTCACCAGGCCTGGGAAGGCAGCGCGAGGCCCCTGGAAGCTCAGCAGCCACAGGCGGCAGGTTCCACTGCTCCTCCCCAGAGCCCAGCCTGCGGCAGGGCCTCCCAGCCTGCGGCAGGGCCTCCCAGCCTGCAGCCTGCGGGAGCCGAGCACGGGGCGATGCAGAACACTCCCCCAAGGCCGGAGGCATGTGGCAGGGCCGGTTTGGCCACTGCCCGCTGTCCCGGCAGCCTGGCATCAGGCGGAACTGCTGATCAAACAGACCCCGTCCTTGCTGTGCCCAGCCTGGGCACCCACGGAACTGGCCCCAGACCCAGATCCCAGTGGAGGGGCCACCTGGTGGGCTTCTTGAGGAGAATGGACCCCTGACAGGATGCAAAGAATGGGCATTAGCTAGAAAAAAGCACTGGGCTCACAGTCCCAGCCCTGTTCCTTCCTGACGCTTGAGCAGCCTCTGGGGGAAACCCTCCTGGATGTACGGCCTCAGTCTCCCCATCTAAGAGCAGGGGGTGGCCCGGGGCCAGGACTTGGTGGTTGGTGGGGCCCACGGGGCTGGCGTGCATGGGGCCTGGGCCGGGCAGTTTGGCAGGAGGCCCCGGTTCCTGTGAGACAGTAATCGAATCAGCAGTGCTGGCGGGAGCGGCTCGCCGGGGTCCAGCTACTCCCACAGGCCCAGGAATGAGGAAGCCTCTGAGATGCCCGGCGCTGGTGCCCAGACTGTACTCATTTCTTGGCCCTGGTTCAACCCCTGCCCAGCCCCCTGGGGCTGCCCTGCACATCCTCCCAGGGGGCCTGCTGGAGGCCTCGCCCATGCTGCTGGCTGGCCCGGAGGCCCACCTGACCCTAGCCCCAGGCTCTGCCTCTGAGGCTCATATTTTGGGAGCATGTCTTCCAGGCCAGCCCCTCAAGCCCCCACTCAGTGGCTCGCCGCTGCACGGGGTGAGGTCCTCACGTACTCAGCCCTGGCCAGGTGTCGCCCATGCCGGGGGCCTTCCTGCCCCTCTGACTGGCCCAGGAGGTTCCCCAACCAGGCCTGCTTCACCGCTGCTCCCAGGCAGAGGCCAGTCCTGGGGTCCTCCCTGGGTAAGGTGTGGGGTCCCAACGGCTGGGAGAGCCAGAGTTCTGGGAGCCCATCCCTACCCTGGCTGGCCAGCCAGTTCCTTCGCAGCTTCGGTTCTGCCCTGGGCTGGCCCCGACGTCAGACCCCTCACCACCCTCCCCACTTCCCCCTCGGTGCCTGTGCCCGCAAGGACAGAGGCCACCTGGGAGCCAGGAAAGGGCCTCCTTTGCACTTGTTCCTGCGGGCCTCTGAGCCTGGCCTTCCTGCCCTGCAGAATGGACGTAAGGGAGCGAAGCCTCTGCCCTCCTGCTGCCTGGTCCCCTCCTCTTTCCGTGCAGGATCCACGTCCTCCCCGAGCGGGCTCACTGTGAGCTGCAGCCCCGCTCCCGCCGTGCCCTGTCCCACAGGCTGCCCTTGCCATCCCCTCAACACTCTCTGGTGGCCAGAGCACACGGAGCCCTGTGCCCCTGCAGGGCAGAGGATGTCTCCTTAGGGTGGCCTCCTTGCTGACCCACTCCCTGTGTCAGGCACAGGGGAAGCCTGTCCTCCTGTGCCTGACACAGGGCATTCCCTTCAGAGGTGAGAAGCTCTTTGTTCACCCTTGTTCATTGGTTCCACAGATGTTACTGTCCCTCCCACGTGTCCAGCAAAAGTCCTGCCCACAGGGAGGTGATAGTCTGGAGGGAGCGTGAGACCATAAAAACCTGCTACAGGGACAGCAGGTGTGATAAATCATCTGTACTCAGCGCGGAAGGAGGAGGAGCCAGAGGCGGAGCAGGCCAGGCAGACGGCTGTGCGGAAGCCTGGGGAGGAGGGAGCGAGGCGCGGGGGGTGCGACCTGTGCTCCAGGGCCGCGGCTGGAGGTGGGAGAGTGACTGATGGCCGGCAGCTGTAGGAGGCCAGTGACTGGGACGGGGTGAAGCGGGAAGAGTGCAGAGGTGTGGCTGGGCAGACAGCAGCGTCCTTGTGGGCCACCAAGAGGATGTGGCCTTTTGTCTCAGTGCACTGAGAGAAAAGTGGGAGCTGTACTGCAGGGCGGTGGCAGACAAGGGCATGGGCTGCCTTCATTTCTAAGGGGGTCCCTAAGCGGCAGTACAGAGAAAAGTCTGGGGGGCAAGAAGCAGGAAGGGAGAGGGCAGGGAGGTCACTTCCAGGTCAGGGCAAGGGGTGCACGGAGAAGCATGGGGTTCTGCAGGCAGACAGGGGTTCCCCGCGCAGAGGTCAGGCAGGCCCTGGGCAGTGACCCCAGGGAGGGGAAGCCCAGAGGAGGCAAGGGTGTGCCTGGCCCAGGCTGGGCACCCCAGCTATCCTTCAGGTGTGGGGGGACTTGCTACAGGGCCCCCCAGGGGTGGGGAAAGGAGCCAGGATGCAAGCTCATCAGGGGACCTGGGTGGGAGTCACCTGTCCGTCAGTCACCCAGCGATCACCTGGGCCAACTTGCCCTGGGCTCCCCCAGCACCCTACAGACCCCTCTCCTGGAGGGTCCCTATGTTCATGCCAAGCTGCAGCCCCACACTGTTCTGCCCATCCAGGCACCCAGGTCTGCAGCGTTGCCGTCCTTCCCAAACCCTGTGAAGTGGCTGACCACCATTTCCCCATGTCCACCCTGCACTCCCACCCCCAACCCCGCACAGGCCCTGCAGGTTCCCAGCCTCCGGTGGGCCCTGACTCCTCCTCACTAGGCCCCTCGGTCTGCACACTAGCCCAGCTGGGGCCAGTCAGCCTAGGACTGTCCCGACCTGGCCTCGGCAGTTCCCTCAGGCAGAGACACAGCCCCTTCACCCGGTCACGCTCCGGGGCTCAGCGGGCACGTCACTTCTTCCAGGACAGGGTTGAGGCCGCCTGCCTGGGTGTGGCCCGCCTGGCCCTGCCAAGCCTTCTGCAGCTGCAATGGGCAACTTCCATCCCATAATCGTTTTCTGCCACCTTTCCTACACCTGGTGGTGAAGTCAAAACTTGGCATGAGACCCGGAGCTCCACACCAGGCCTTGCACAACTCTGGGTGCGGCGGGAGGAATCCCTGCGGGGATGCGGAGATGCACCTATTTTTAGCCTTAAGAAGAAAACTCAGCCCCAACACACACAATATGCAACACAAATATTTGTTTTTATTCTTAAAAGAGCTCGAATGGAGGGTTTGGGACCTGAAGCACACCCTTGGTTGAGTCACCCTATGGGCCCCACCCCGCACAGCCTCCCACTCCGGAGAGCCTCCCAGGGTCCCCACCCTCCCTGAGCTCCCCAGCCCTTCCTGAACTCGCTGGACAACCTCCCCATCTTCCCCTTGCTCCGGCGCCTCCTCTCACGTGAGCTGTGCAGCAATGCTCACATCCTAAGGTTGGCTGGAGCCCTCCCCGCTCCCCTGGGGATGCCCTTCCCTGCCCAGGACTCCCTGCAGCCTTTGGCGGGGCCTCAGTGAGCTGTGTGGGGTGGGTGGCCTCCTACTGGGGGTGCTGCTCTGATTGCCCCTTCTTGGCCCCTGAGCTGTGCCCCAAGAAAGCAAGATGTCTCCCAGGAGCTCCCAGGCTTGGAGAGGCCCAGGAAGGGTGGCTGAGCCATGGCTGGGGACCTTGGGGTGCCAGGGCACAGTTTCCTGGGGCTGCTGGAACAATGACACAAATGGGTCTTGAAACATTTATTCTGTCACAGTTCCAGAGGCCAGAGTCTGAAGTCGGTATCCCTGGGCCCAAATCCAAGGGTGGGCGGGGCCGAGCTCCCTCCAGGCTCCAGGGGAGGACCCTCCCAGCCCCTTCTAGCCTTTGATGGCTGTCAGAGCCCTTGGCTCACAGTCGCAGCACCTGGTCTTAGAGGGCAGCATCTTCAAACCTCCCTGCGCTCCTCTTCCCACGGCCTCGGGGCAGATGCTCCCTCTGCCTCCCTATTAAAAGGATGCCTGTGATTGCATTAGGGCCCACCCAGGTCATCCTGCATAATCTCCCCATCTCAAAATCCTCAACTCAACCCCGTCTGCCCTGCAGTGCAACCTCTCCAGAATCCAGGGATCAGGGGCTGGACGTTTTGGCGAGCCATCATTCAGCCTCCTGCAGGCATCCTGGGTAGAAAGGCTCAGAGAAGACCCCAGAGGCAGCTCCTTTGGAGCAGGGGACAGAACAGGGTCCATTGGAGCCGACTGCAGCTGGGCATCCGGAATTGGGGTTTGGGGAGAAAAGCGAGGTCCTGGCGCACCACAGTGCAGCAGGCACGATTGCTGGTCAGGTGGGTGATGGCGCGCGCAGGCCTGGGCAAGTGCCGCCTTTGACATGTGGGGCCCTGCGTGCAGCAAAGCACCTGGCCCTCAGCCCTGCTCAGGTCATCCTGGCCCCTGCTCGAGGGCTCCCGCGGGCATCAGGAGTGAGGTGTCGTGCAGAGTTGATGTCCAGTGGCTCTCACCATTCCTGTGCGCCTCCAGGCCTTCTGCCAGGGATCATGATCCCTCTGATCTCCAAGGAGGTCACAGTCTCCCTGTGGAATCTCCCCGGACCCCTTCATCTGCCTGTGGGTCAGGTGAGGCCATGAGAATGTGGGTCTCCAATTTTGTCCCCTGAACACTCCTTCCAAGAGCCAACTTGCACCCTGCCACCCTATCCCATCTGCCCAAGCACCATCATCTGTCCCTTCAACTCTGTGCCCTCCTCCCACCCTGTTTCCCAGCGGCCACTTGAGTGACCTTCGTCGCACACACATCAGACTGCTCCAGTGGCCCATCCAAACCTCCAAGGACACCCCTAGTCCTGACGCTCTCAGGCTTTATGCCTGCCCCGGTCCTCCGATTTCCGTTAAACAAGCCCCCTCTTGGGACCACAGCATGCTCAGCCCTTCTACCCTTGCCTCTCCCCACAGACCTCCTGTGGCCATCCTGCGGATCCTCAGGCCTCACCCCCGGACCCCCATCTAAAGATGCCGCCCAGTCACTGGCCCCTGAGCACAGCCCCCAGGCCTCTGGTTTGTTCTGACCGACATGTATGGCACGGTCAGGGGTGGAGGCCGGCTTGTCACAATAGCCCAGTGACAGAGCCCAGGCCATGGCAGGCACACATCGATCTTTTGTGGAACGAGTGGATGGGTATTTTCCAGATATCGGCTCAACAGTGAGATGGTGCCAAGACACCAGCTCAGAGTCAGCCCACGGAGGCTCTTTGCACACTCAGAAAACAAGAATATCTAAGTACAGAACCAAACGCCAGGCAGAGGGGATGCAGGAACCTGGCTGGGCACCGTGGCTCAGGCCTGCAATCCCAGAACCTTGGGAGGCCAAAGCAGGAGGATTGCTTGAATCCAGGAGTTTGAGACCAGCCTGGGCAACATAGTGAGACCCCATCTCTATTTTTTTTTGAGACAGAGTCTTGCACTGTCACCTGGGCTGGAGTGCAATAGCGTGGTCTTGGCTCACTGTAACTTCCGCCTCCTGGGTTCACCCGATTCTCCTGCCCCAACCTCCTGAGTAGCTGGGATTACAGGCTTGTTGGGAAATGCTGAGTGTATGATAAAATATATTGTTTGCTAAGAACAGTGTCTAGGAAACCTAGCCTCCCCTCAAGTGGAAAACTGCTTGGGGCATTCTAAAGTAGCAAAGCAGGGTATGTATATCATACACTGGTGAAAACAATTCTTTCAGCACGGGATGTGTGACCTGCCCCCGTGGCTCCCTCGTGGAGAATACTTTCTAGTTTGTCCGTGATCACTGGTAAGCGGGCACCAGCTGCCTGCCTAGTTTATCTTGGGTCTATGAGCAGACACAGAACACCTGTTAGTTAATAACAATCACCTGTTCAGAGAGACGAATTACCTGGGTCAGAATCAGCCTGAGTCCCTCAGCCCGGATTGCTGTCAGTCCCTGAGGCTCAGCTCGGAAGGCTGTTGGCCCCACAGAGTCCCACTTTGCTGTTCTATCTGGGTGTCTGCTGCTTAACGCCTTCAGTGCCACCTGGGCGAGGGTCTCTGCAGCTGAGCTGGTTTTGGTACTGGTGCCCACCACCACATCTGGCTATTTTTTTGTATTTTTAGTAGAGACAGAGTTTTACTGTGTTGGCCAGATTGGTCTCGAACTCCTGACCTCGTGATCTGCCAACTTCGGCCTCCCAAAGTGCTGGGATTACAGGCGTGAGCCACTGTGCCTGGCCCCCATCTTTATTTTCAAAATTAAAAATCAAAATAAAGAGAGGCTGCAGGAGCCTGCCAGATGCACCAGAAGCTCAGAGTCGAGGCTGATGCCCCCTCTTCCCACCCCAGGCCTGGTCCCTCCCCGCCCAGCTGTGCTCGGGTCACTAAGAGCATGAGCTCAGGGTGTCCACTGAATGTATTTACTGAGCACCACTCAATGTCAAGACTTCCCTGGGAACAGTGTACTGAGAGTGTCAGATCCGGAACACTCTGGGGCTGGGGGACCCTGATGGGGCCCTCAACCCATCCACCTATGCTTAGGGTCTGGAGACCTTTCCGGAGAAGAATGGAAGGCGGGCATCTTTCTGGCGTGCCCTGGAGCCTGGCACACAGCAGGGCTCAGTGAATACTTTTTGAACCAAATCACACAGGACAATTGGCCCCTGTGGATCAACAGGAGTTCATCTCTGTCCTCACACTGGGAGGGGTCTGGGGGGCAGCCAGGTGGCAGAAGCTGCAGAGCCAGGTGGGAGGGAGAGGGGCTTGGGGCCTGGCCGGCTGGTATGGCTGACCCAGAGGCCACGAAGTCAGATGTCATTTCGGGGTGCAGAGTATGGGAGGGCTTTAGGGCACTGGGAGGGCTTTGGGGCACATCTGATTCAGTCTAGGGCTCAGGGTGGGTACCAGGGCCCACTCAGACAGGGTCTGGCCCTCAGAACCCCTTTAGAGGGCACTCCACTGTGATGGTTTTACAAGTCAGGGTCTCACAAAAGGGTTGGTTTGACAAAGGGGCTCTGCCGCTAAAAACATTTGAAAACCGCAAAGCGAGTCCAGCCCTGAAGTTGTAGTCGAGGCTCTCTGGAGCCCCCTAGGTATGTTACTGGCTGACCCCGGGCCACACAGCCTGCGCTCTCCTGGCCGCATCTGCCCAAAGCCAGGGGCTCAACCCCAAACAAGGTTCCCTGAGGCTGGGCTTTTGGCTTCTGCAGACCGGAGGGGGTGGCCCGGGACAGAGCAGCCCACTACATGACCGTGTCACCCACACTCAGCCCTGGTGAGTGCCAACCCCGGGAGACTGCGCTGCGGTGCTCCTAAGTGAGACCACCACGGGAAGGAGGAGTTCCAGAAATTCTCAGGAGAGCTTCTGGGCACGTTGGTTACAGTTGCTGAGGTTGCAGGTCAGGGTAGGCGGCACAGAGAGCCTGGTCACCAGGCCCAGGTTGGCTCACCCAGGGTGAGGACACACTGGTCCACCTGCCACGTCCCAGGAGGCCTGGCTGCTGCTGTGCCTGTGGGTGCTGCTTTGGGGGGAACAAGGTAAGTGGGCAGAGCACGCCTGTCCCCGGGGCGTGCGGGGCACAGTGTGACCCATCTTATGAGACTGACCCCATACCATCCGGCCCCAGGCCTCCCAGGCAGACCCTGTGAGGTGAGAAAAGTGTGGACCCTTCCAGAAGGAGCTTCCTGGAAAGGAGACCAGACAAGGTCCCCAGGCAGGCCCAGGGCTCCGTGAGAGGCGGAGAGGGCGGTGGGCCACAGAGGGGTCAGGGTCGCCCCCGCTGCCCAGGGCAGAATCCGACCTTCCTAGCCTGACTGCTGGTGATGGGGGAAGGACTGCAGGAGCTCCGGCCGGCTGGTTTCTGTCCTGGGTGCCCTCAGGGGAGGGGAGCTCTGGGAGGCCTGAGGGACCCCGGGGCAGCAGCGGCTGGATACAGAGGGTGCAGGGCCAGGAACCCCACCCCTGGGCCACTGCCTGGCCCACCCCAGGGCCAGGGAAACTCCTGGCCACTTCTGGGCAGGTCCCACCCGCTGGGTACTCTAAGACCCTCACACGGGGCTCACAGCTGCCAGCCGCCACTGCTGACCACCTTCTTTGTGGGAAGGTCCCTCCTCGTGGGCCCCACACTGGCACCTGCTGAAGCCTCAGGAACAGTGAAAGAACGGATTGAACCCAGGAATGACAGGCAAGTAAAAGACTGAGTGAGTGAATGAATGAAGGAGAGAGTGGGAGAAGGAGACGCCGCCAGGGAATGAATGAATGAATGAATGAGCAAGTGAATGAATGAGTGAGTGAGTGAACACACAAACAAGAACAAATGAATGGCAGAATAGACAAAGAACAAGTGAATGAGTATGGGAGTGAATGAATGAATTCTTGAAGCTCCAGTTCTGCCCTAGAAGTGAGCAGGAGACTTCTCCAAAGAGCAGATGCCCCACTCACCTTTCTACGTCATGCAGGACCACATGGGGGTCAGTCGCAGGGCTCCATAGCTGCTGGGAGCCCAAAAGCCCCCCAGGTTCCCTGTGAATAGGGCCAGAGAGCCCCACGCTGAGACCCACAGGACCACAGGGACCTTTCTCAGGGGCCACTGTTCCCGGCTAGGTCCACCGGCTCACTGTCCCTTGCCCAAGGTGACCATCCCGCCTCCTCTGCCAGCTAAACTGTGCATCCTTCGAGACCTATTCACATGTCACCTCCTCCAGGAAGCCCCAGCACTGCACAGACGAGCTCAGGGGCAGGAGTTCCAGCGCCTAGTCCCTCCTGATCTCCTCTAGGCACTGTGAGGGACCATGCCCTGCAGCCGCCCAGCACAGTCCCATGACCCCACCCCTTTCCCAGTCCAGAGCAGAGCCTAAACTCCTGAGAGGCTGGTGGGACCCTGCACAGAACGGGGACGTCCAGGGCTTGGGACCTGTCATGGCCTTGATTTCATTACCCAGCTCCCTTGCTCCTATGTGGACCCAGATCTGGGTGTCCTAACATTTCTGAGCCTCAGTTTCCTCATCTGCAAAATGGGGCTTTCTCCCCTACAGCTCCATCATGACCACGTAGCCTGTGTGGAGTGTGCAGGGCACAGAGGCAGGCAGGGCGTCTGCCGCTGGCAATGGCAGCATGGGCAGCACTGTCAGGGCCCAGAGACAATGGCCCTGAGCGTGTGACTGCACCTCTGCAGATGCGGGGGCTTGCTCTCCCTCACTTCGGGGACAGCCTGGCTTGGGCGTATCCATGGTTGCAGCCGGGGTCAGCCCCACAGGAGGGCATCTTCCTCCACCAGCCCACCAGCCCACCAACCTCGGCTGGGCCCTGAGCCCTGGGGACAGAGCAGGGATCCTGTCAGCCTGGGGTGCTCACATACCCGCAGGGGAAGCCGCCAGTGACATAGACCTGACAAGGTTGACCCTGGGCACCTTCCTCCACCCAGGAGCCTCCATTTCTCCCTCGGTAAAACAGGGCTTGGGCCCCCCTGGGGAAGACATCAGGCCTGGAGGAGGTCCTGAGAGCTCAGCAGTGGGCATAGCTGGCATGGGGGGAGCGGTGGCTGTGCCTCGATGGTGTCAATGGCAGCGGGACTGGCATGCAGTGAACAGAGGCTGTGCCTCGCTCGTGGTAACAGCAGTTTGACTCCTCTGATCTGGTATTCCTTTGGCAGCAGTGAGCACTCACTGTCCTCCTGGGAGCTCCGTGGGGCTGGGAACGGGTGTGCGGGGCTCACAGGCTGGACTCCAGGTCCTCAAACACTTGCGGACCTCACTCGGCATTACTGTTCAGTAATGCCTGTCCTGTGAAGGTCTGGCGGGGACCAGGAAGTGGCCTGTTGTCAGGGCTCCAGGAAAGGCCCTGGGACCTCACTGTGGATCTCAGGGCCCTTCTCAGCGCAGCGCTGCTCCTGGGAGTTTCCAGCCTGGGAGAGCCAGCACTGGGGCCTCGTGCCTCGGGCCAGGAGCTCCCTCCTCTCCCTCTACGACCTTAGCGGAGGTCCCCACTGCGTTGTCAGGGGCACCGGGGAAGGCTCTCCAGCTGGCCCAGGGGTCAGATGAGGAAGACCCCCAGACCACTGACTTGAGCCGGGGAGGGCGACCCTGGGGTTTTCACTGGTTTCTCCGCCCTTGGGGTAATTGAGAAAGCGGCTTCCTTTTAATTAAAGTTCTGCAAAGGGCCTGAGCTCCCCGAGGAAAGGAAAAGTGTCCAAGCAGAATAATTAGCCGGACAAAAGGCAAATCCTCTTAGCATCTCCCTGGGCGATTACAGGTTAATTGGTTGACACTCCTGCCTGCCAGGGCCAGACGCCTGGCTTTCCCGCGCCTCCCGCCGCTCGCTGACCCCAAGGCCACACCTGCCCCGCTGTCCGGCGTGGGAACCCAGCAGGGCTCCGTCACCCTCTGATCCACTCTGCTCCGCCAAGCCCTCTGCTCAGCCTCCAGCTCCTCCCTCATTATTCCCCAGAGCCCATGAGCCTTTGGCGCTCTGTGCAAGGGACAAGCGTCTCAGGACGGCCCCAAAGTCACACTTGCCTGCGCCCCACGTTCCAGCCACAGCCACCTCTGCACCTTTGCCCAGGCTCCCTCTCCATCCTCACCCACACTCACCCCAGAATAACCCCTCTGCTGGGCACAGGAAGGCTCCTTGTCCCAGGGAGCGTCCATCTCCCACCCACATAGTCCTTACGAAGGCTACCATGCTGCTCCTCCTGCCTGGGCAGCAAATCTCATCTCTCCAAAACGAACACTTGCGCACTGTCGGTGGGAGTGTCAGTTAGCTCAGCCCTTGTGGACAACAGTAACAGTGTGGCGGTTCCTCCAAGACCTAAAAAGAGAAATAGCATTCAACCTCGCAATCCCATTCCTGGGTATACACCCAAGGGAAGAGAAATCATTGTATTAAAGAGACACAGTCCACGGCAGCACTATTCACAATAGCAGACATGGAATCAACCTAAATGCCCATCAGTGATAGACTACATAAAGAAAATGTGGTATGTAAGCACCACGGAACACTATGCAGCCATCAAAAAGAACCAGATCATCTCCTCCTTTGCAGGAACAGGAATGGAGCCGGAGGCCGCCATCCTTAGCAGACTAATACAGGAAAAGAAAACCAAATACTGCATGTTCACGTATAAGTGGGAGCCGAATGATGAGAACTCATGGATACATAGAGGGGAGCAACACACGCTGGGACTACTTGAGGGTAGAGGGTTGGGGGATGAAGGAGATCAGGAAAAATAATTAATGGGCACTAGGCTTAATATCTAGTGTACGACCAACCCCCATGACACAAGTTTACCTATTTAACAAACTGGCACATGTACTTTAAAAACTTAACCTTAAGGCTGGGCGCGGTGGCTCACGCCTGTAATCCCAGCACTTTGGGAGGCCAAGGCAGGTGGATCACCTGAAGTCAGGAGTCAAGACCAATCTGGGCAACATGGTGAAATCCCGTCTCTACTAAAAAATTAGCTGAACGCAGTGGCGCATGCCTGTAATCCCAGCTACTCGGGAGGCTGAGAAAGGAGAATCACTCGAGCCCAGGAGCCGGAGGTTGCAGTGAGCCGAGATTGCATTATTGCACTCCAGCCTGGTCAACAGAGCGAGACTCCATCTCAAAAAAACAAAAAACAAATAAAAAGAAACACCTGAACTTAGAAGTTAAATTTACAAAAGGTTACTTACCTGCAATTCATCCCTGCCCTTATCTGTTCCTTATCTCGTGGCCAGGCGAGTTTGCGGCGTCTCCAAGGACGAGGGGCTCAGTCTGGCACACAGACGTGCTTCACTGAGGCCTGCCAGGCCCCTGGCAGGCTGCAGGGCAGGGCTGCTGTGAGGTTCTGAGAAGCAGCCTGGATGTTCAACCAGGCGTCTTGGAGAAAAGGGGCTGCCCCCTGCCCATGCCCTCCACCCACAGGAGGGAGCTGGCTTGGGGACACTGGAAGGTGTCCATGGAAAAGAAGGAAGGCTTGAAGGAGGAGCATGGGCGGCGTGGGAGACCAATGGTGACTTCAGGATCATCAGATTCCCGAATGATTGAGGTCCCCAGGGAGACAGGTTTCCATTTCCACCCTGACTAAAAGTCACTCTGACACATTTACTTTCCCGCTCTACTACATGAGCCTGGCTGGGGCCCCAGGGTGGACCCCTGAACCCAGCCACCATGCTCCTCCCTGTCCACAACCATGGACAGAGCAGGAGATGCTCCAGCTGTTGTTTGGTTTGGGCTCGTGAGGCCCCTGGGGCTGGGAGAGGTCAAGGCCTGGCTGACAAAGGACACAGAGTGGCTGGAGGGAGAGCAGGGTGAGGTGGCCGAGCTCAGGGGGCCAGAGATGGATGTATCCTCCCATCCCCCTGGCGTGGTGGAGAGAGGGGTCACCGCTGGGCTCCTCAGGGCAGCCCCGGCCCCTTCTCGCTGTCCCCGCCTGGGCTGGGCCGTGAGTCAGCCCCATAGTCCGGCCGAGGCTGTGGCTGCGGTGGTGTTTCCAGTCTCAGAGAGACCGGACGGCTGTTTATTTTTCTTGCAGTAAAGGAGGGGCGGGGGCGGGACCTGGGGAGCTGACCCTGCTGGTTCTCACACTTGGCCGAGGCTCCGTGGGAGCCCCCGAAGGGAAGGGGGGCGCTGACTACTAGGGGGATGGGGGCCCGGGGCCTCCCTGCCACACTCCCGGGGCGCCCAGCCAAAGCCAACGCCGCAGGCCAGTTCCTGGAGCGGGATGTTGGGGTTTCCGAGGTCGGGAAAGAACTGGAACAGCTCAGCCCATGATGTCACCGCCCAGCCCCGGGCCCGGCCCTGTGTTTGCCACCACCTCTGGGAAGATGCAGGGTACCCTGGGGTAGCTCAGAGATGCCGGGATGGGGAGCACAGAGAGGACTCAAGTGCCTGTCCCAGCACGGGCTCCCGGCAACACTGCCCCTCCATGCCTTCCCACGGCTGGGCCGCCAACCTGGGACCCCTTCAGAGGCAGGAACTGAGTCCCCCTGGTTTCTGGGCCTGGCTGAGGTGGCATCGAGGGGCCATTTCCTGAAGCAAGAGAACACCTTCCAAGATGCTGTGGTTCACACATTGTGGGAGGACTGCGGACCCTCCTCCCGCTGGCCTGTGCTCCGTTGTCCCCAGCGAGGACGCAGTTGAGCAGCCCGGCCCGGGGCCAGGGTCATCTGCAGCTGGAGACCCCTTTGGCATAGAGTAGACGAGGAGAGGCCTCGTCCTTCTCTTTTTCTGGGATTTCCAGCTTTCTGCCACAAACAGTGTTTTTTCTGGAACTCTTCAGTGCAGTGTAACCCACAGGAAAGTGGACACAGTGGAAGTGTACAACCCAGCAGATTTTCAGAAACTGAACCTCCTGTCACCAGCACCCAGGCCAGAGGCGGGACGTGGACGGTGGCCACGGTCCCACCAGACGCCTCGCTCCTGACTGTGACACCATGGGTCCCTGTCACCTGTTTTCATACCGCGCAGGAATGGCTCACACAGCCCATCCTCTCTGCTGTCTGGCTTCTTTGGTCAATATCGTGTTTATAAGATTCACCTATACTATTGTTTCTTTTCTTTTTTGAGACAGGGTCTCATTCTGTCACCCACGCTGGAATGCAGTGGCGCGATCACGGCTTACTGCAGCCTTGACCTCCTGGGCTCAAACCATCCTCCCACCTCAGCCTCCTGAGTAGCTGGGACCACAGGCGTGAGCCAGTGTGCCCAGCCTGCCCATACTGTCGTGTGTTTGTAACTCATGTATTACTTAAAAAAAAAAAAAATAGGGTGGCTCACGCCTGTAATCCCAGCACTGTGGGAGGCTGAGATGTGTGGATCACCTGAGGTCAGGAGTTCGAGACCAGCCTGGCCAACACGGTGAAACCCCGTCTCTACTGAAAATTAAAAAAATTAGGAGAGCATGGTGACGTGCGCCTGGAGGCTGAGGCAGGAGAATAGCCTGAACCCGGGAGGTGGAGGTTGCAGTGACCCAAGATTGCACCACGGCACTCCAGCCTGGGTGACAGAGTGAGACTCCATCTAGAGCAGTTTTAGGGTTACAGAGAAATTGAGGGGAACGTACAAAGTGTTCCCATCTGTTCCCTCACGGTTTCCCCTGTTATTAACATCCTGCGTTAGTGTGGCGTATTCCTTGCAATTGAAGAGCTGTCGTGATACGTTACCCACTCAGGCCCATGGTTTACATAAGGGCTCCCTCTTGGCCCTGGCATCCTATGGGTCTAGACAGGTAAATAATAACACAGACCCACCACCACAGAGTCACACAGAGCCACTTTCCCACCCGAGCACCCTCTCTGCTGGGTCCACGCCTCCCTCCCGCCCCGACCCCCGGCTGTCACTGATCCTTTCACTGTCTCCAGAGCGTCGCCTTTTCCCAGATGTCATCTATCTGGAATCATGCTGCAGCCTTTTCAGACCGGCTTCTTTCACTTAGTGAGGTGCATTTACGTTTTCTCTGTGTCAGGCTTGGCATGGTGGCTCATGCCTGTGATCCCAGCACTTTGGAAGGCCGAGGCAGGTGGATCGCTTAAGCCCAGGAGTTCAAGACCAGCCCGGGCAGCATAGTGAGATCCTGACTCTGCAAAACATTTTTTTAAATGAGCCAGACGTGGTGGTGCACACCTGTAGTCCCAGCTACTCGGGAGGCTGAGAGGGGAGGATTGCTTGAGCCCAGGACGTTGAGGCTGCAGTGAGCTATGATCTCACCACTGCACTCCAGTCAACAGGGAGCCCCTGTCTCAAAAAAATAAAAATGAAACATTTTAAAGAAAGCATTTGCTCTGTCTTTTCTTGGCTGGAGAGCTCCTTTCTTCTTGGTGTTGAGTCAGCCTCCACGGTCTGTCCGCACCACCACTTACTGATTCCTTGATGTCCTAAGGTCATCACACTTGTCCCCGAGTTTTGGTGATGGTGAATACAGCTGCAGTGAACATGCGTGTGCAGGTTTCTGTGAGTGAATACCAAGCGGCGAGATTGCTGGATCATACAGGAAGAGTAAGTTTCGCTTCGTAAGAAACCACCGACCCGTCCTCCACGGTGCGATACCGTTTCGCATTCCTACCAGCAGGAGCGGGAGTTCTTGTGGCCCCACATTCTCGTCAGCATTTGGCGTTGTTAGTGTTTTGGATCTGGACCGTTCTGATAAGTGTGTCGTGATATCTCCCTGTTTTCATTTGTAATTGCATGCCGTTAAACATCTTTTCTTATGCCTCTCTGCCATCAGTGGCTCAGCCCAAAGGATATTAAATAATTTTTTTCTGAAACAGAATTTTGTTCTTGTTGCCCAGGCCAGAGTACAATGGTGCCATCCTGGCTCACTGCAACCTCCACCTCCCAGGTTCAAGCGCTTCTCCTGCCTCAGCCTCCCAAGTAGCTGGGATTACAGGTGCCTGCCACCACGCCCAGCTAATTTTTTTGTATTTTTAGTAGACATGGGGTTTCATCATATTTGGCTAGGCTGGTCTCAAACTCCTGACCTCAAGTGATCCACCCACCTTGGCCTCCCAAAGTGCTGGGATTACAGGCATGAGCCATCCGTGCCTGGCCAAGATATTAAACACATTTATTTCTCATTTCTGGCGAGGAATCTTTTCTGATCTCTTGCCCAGTTTTTAACTGGGTTGTTTGTTTTCTTATTGTTGGATTTAAGGGTTCTTTGTATACTTTGGATACCAGTTGTCTGATAAGCTTTGCCAACACTTCTCCCAGCCTGTGGCTTGTCTTTCTGTTCTTTTCACAGTGTCTTTCGCAGAAGTTTAAATTCTTTTTTTCATGGATTCTGCTTTGATGTTGCTCTAAAAAGTCACTGGCAAGCCCTAAGTCACGTCGATTTTCTCCTGTGTTATCCTCCAGGAGTCTTATAGTTTTGTGTTGTACATGCAGGCCTATGATACGTTGAGTTGATTTTTGTGACAGGTGTAAGGTCTGTTTCAAGGTTTGTTTTTATGCACGTGGCCGTCTACCTATTCTTGCACCATTGGTTAAAAGTCCGTCTTTGCTCCTTTGCCAAAGAACAGTTGAAGCTGGGCGCGGTGGCTCATGCCTGTAATCCCAGCACTTTGGGAGGCTGAAGCGGGCGGATCACTTGAGGTCAGGAATTCAAGACCAGCCTGGGCAACTTGGTGAAACTCCGTCTCTACCAAAAACACAAAAATTAGCCAGGCCTGGTGGCACACTCCTGTAATCCCAGCTACTCAGGAGGCTGAGGCAGGAGAATCACTTGAACCTGGGAGGTGGAGGCTGCAGTGAGCTGAGATCAGACCACTGCACGCCAGCGTGGGCGACAGTGCGAGACTTGGCCTCAAAAAAACAAAAAATAAACAAAGAACAGCTGACCTCACATAGGTGGGTCTGTTTATTTCTGGGTTCTCTATTCTGTTCCATTGATCTATTGTTTTACTGACCCGATGACTGTAGCTTTCTAGCAAGTCTATGTATTACTCTGTTACTCTTTTTAATTAAGTAGAACGACCGGAGAGGTTTTTGAGAGTAGCCATGGTTACGACTTCACCTTTGCTGTCCCTCTGCTTGGGGTGTCTTCTCTGCTGGCCCCGTGATCCCCAGGGTGCCTTCTCACCTGGTAAAGCCACTGCCTCTGGGTGGCAGGCAAGCGGGCAGGGAGGCCTATCCTTACCTCCTCGTTGTGGGTGAGTTTGTTTTTCAGGCACTCGGTGAGTCTATCTGCATGGGGCGGGGGCGTGTGGTTTGAACATTAACCATTTCACCAGCCAGACCGACCTGGGTGGCAGCCTGGATGGGGTTCCCAGTGCCACCAAGTGGGCATCTCCCACCACGGCCTCCCCAGAGCCATCCTGGCAAAAGGTCCTCATCGATACTCTGGGGCAGATGGGAGGGGAGCCGGGGTCCCTGTGGTCCTTGGGCAAGTCACCCCCCCTGTTGGGTTCGTTTCTTTGCCTGAACATTAGGGGCAAGGACCCCAGCCCTGCTCAAAGAAGGAGTGAGGCCAGGTCAGATACCGGCCAGAAAGCCCTTTGCAAACTCTGAAGTGTTAGGCAGACATGTGAATGCAAAGTCAGCCGGGGCTGGAGCTGGGCTGCCTGGGCTCCGGGGTGTCCCTGCAAGAGACAGGGGTGTGGGGGAGGCTTTCTAGGCATTTCTGTCCAGACTTTACAGGTGAAGAGAACAAGGACCCCAAGGGATGGGGACGGAGCTCCCCAGGCATACCACGTGTATTTTGTGTGTGTCTGTATTTTCTCCTCCTATAGTAATGTTCTAACATCTTAAAACTTTCTGCCTGGGCAACATAGCAAGACCCCATCTCTAAGGAAAAAAAATTAGCCTAGGCACAGTGGTGTGAGCCTGTGGCCCCAGCTACCTGAGAGGCTGAGGTGGGAAGAGCGCTTGAGCCCAGGAGGTTGAGGCTGCAGTGAGTTGTGATTGCATCACTGCACTCCACCCTGGGTGACAGAGCAAGACCCTGTCTAAAAACAAAAACATACCCACAGAAGCTTTCTGGCTGGGGAGAGAGTGCCCATCCCCAGGCTGGCCAATTCTTAGAGACCACAGAGGCCCAGCCACAAAGGGCCCAGCTGGATCCGGCCTTTGGAATGCAAACCCCCCAGCACAGAGCCCCTCGTCCTCTGCCTGGCATGTGGCCCCCAGGAGGTGATATTCCTCTGCCATCATTGCCCCTGGGCCAGAGACTGGGCAACTGGACACCACCCCTGTGTTCGGAGTCCACAGAAATCATTCGGACGGACTGGTCCTCAGCTGCGGGCCCTGCCCTGCCTGGCACTAGCTCAGACTCCTTGATCCCTGCATAGAGGGTTCTAGAGTTACCCCCAGTGCAGGTGTGGACAGGAAGCCTAAGGCCACCTGGAGCCAGGTGCCAGTGAGGCCGCTTGCCTCGCTCTCTGTGACCTTGAGCCAGGCCCGTGGGGAGTATGGCCTTGACAGCCCCTGGGAGCTCGGTCTCTGGATAGATTGGAAAAACACTCTTGCCGCCTCTCACCCACTTTTTTGTTCATTTGTTTGTTTGTTTTTTTTTATTTAAGAACATTTGATGGGTCCTGTGTGAAGGACCATCTTCTCCACAGCCCTGTAGGGTATGGGGAATGACCCTAGGTCTGGATGGGGAAACTGAGGCTCAGGGAGCTTAAGCGGCATGGCCAAGTCCACAAGGCCAGAAAGGGGAGGTGGGAGACACCCAGACCCTACTCCAGGGCTGGAGCTCTGTCTGACACCTGGGCTGTCAATGCCTCTGCCCAAGCCCAGGGGCCCCAAGTCCCATCAGCCCCTGAGCCCCCCAGACCCTCCTGCCCAAGCACTCCCAGCAGACACACGGGGTCTTTTACCCCGACCCTGGCCTGGGCACTCCCAGAGTTAAGGGCTCGCATCCTCCAAAAGTGGGATCCCAGGCAGCCTGGTGCCTCATTAGGCAAATTTATAGGGAATAAGATTGGAGCAGGAGGAAGAGCTGTGTCCCAGGCCATCTGAAACTCCAGACCGGGCAGTGTGGACTCTGGGCAATGGAGCGCCATGGAGCGTTCCTGGGCGGGGCTGGGGTGCTTGGTGGAGATCACTCTGGTGGGCTGCTCTGTTCTCAATCGCTTACAAGCCTTGGGACATAGGTTCCCTTGACCGGGAGAAAGTTTCCCCCATCAGGGGCTGTGGTGAGGCGAAACCAGAGCTGGAGAACACGAGGTCCCTGCTGGGTGCCGGACAGACGGCCAGGGAGGGGTCGGCATCGCGCTCCTTCTCCAGGGCTCAGCGCCAGACCACGTCCAGGATGTTAGGACCAGAGGGGCTCTCGGCGCCTGAGGAAAGTCCACCTGCCACAGGCTGGGAACGAAGCCCACGGAGGAGCCCCCTCCGCTGTAAGGCCCGGCTGGGCTGCGTACAGCAGGCCTGGGAGAAGAGCTCACGGCAGTGAGCCTGAACCCCGGTCTCGGGGAGGATGTTAGGAACTGGCCAAACCGGTTGCAGATGAGTTTCCCGGCAGCTTTTCTTCGGTTTTTACAAGAAGCTGCGTGGTCAGACAGGGCCTACCTTCCTCCCTTCCTGCCTGCTCCCTCTACTCTCCTCCAGGAGGGCCACCAGCAGGCTCCCTCCTGAGGACGGCCCTGTCCAGAGGCCCCTCTCCAGCCCTGGGGGCCTGGCTTCGGGGAAGCAGCTGCCCTCCTCACGGGCTCAGTTTCCACCTCTGTAAAACTGAACTGGGAGGAACTGACTCTTCCCGGCATCCAGTTCTGCACCCCCAGGGCCTCCAGCCTGGTCAACCATGGGTGCTCCGCGGGGCCGCAGGAGCAGCTCGGCCCTGCATGGCCGAGGACGCAGTTCTCTGTGTGAAGGGCAGATCCCTGGAGGACGGGGGCTCAGGACCCCTCGATCCGTGCTCCATCTCCAATCTGCAGCTTCTTGGGCCATGCCCCTTGGTCTCCACGGCTCCATCTGTAAGACAGGAGCACACTGTCACGTCCTTCTCCACCCAACTGCCCTGACGGCTGTGTGGCCCACTCCCCTCCCTGGGCTAATAAAGCCTCATGCACAGCTAGAGTCTGCGTCAGGCTCTGCTCCCAGCCCTCCCATGGCCAGATCTGCAGCATGAAGCCTCCCTGGCTCTGGGGACAGAGCTCAGCATCCTGGGGAAGATAGGACCACGGCGGGCAGGATGGCTGGGCTCAGAGCCTGCCTCTGGTACTGGTGGCTTCTCCCTGTGGCCTTCAGAGGCCTGTCCTTCCTAGGCCTGCTGCAAGGACAGGGGCCACCAACCTCCGTGCTGCTGAGACCACAGCCCTCTCCCCAACCACGTCCTCCACCCTCCAGCTTCCCTGCCTGATCTCAGACCCCACCTGGGGCCTCGCCTGCCTTCTCTGCCACGCAGACTCCTGTCACCTCCAAGACAAAGCTCCAGACCCCCACACCCAGAAGCCTTCACTGCCTCCTTACTGGTCAAGGCCCTGATGAGGGAGGCTAGGGCCCATGGGACCCTGCCTGGGGCCCGGGAAGGCTTCCTGGAGGAGGTGATAATGGAGCAGAAGTTTAAGTCAAAAGGAGGCAGGAAGGGTTATGGAGGAAGGCAGGTTGGAGTCTGCCGAGGGCCCCCGCCACCCGAGGTGTTCACTGCTTCATGCTGTGGCTTCTGCAGGGGCCAGGCAGGCTCCTCTCCAAGGGCCAGACATGCGCACGGTGAGTGCTGATGTATGACTATCTGACCTTTGAAAAATAACCCATATGCAGTGTTGAGTCTTGGTCATACTCACATTTTTGAGCCCATCTGTCTCTATGTCCAGGGTATTTCTCTGTACAGCATATTTTAAAAATACAGACTTTTTATTTTTAAAGTTTATTTTCCTGCAATCTTCAAAGTTTGAATTGATCTTTTTTTTCTTTTTGAGACGGAGTCTCACTCTGTCACCCAGGCTGGAGTGCAGTGGTGTGATCTCAGCTCACCCTTGCAACCTCCGCCTCCCGGGTTCCAGCCGTTCTCCTGCCTCGGCCTCCCTAGTAGCTGGGATTACAGACACCTGCAACGATGCCCAACTAATTTTTTGTTTTTGAGACAGAGTCTTGCTCTCTCACCCAGGCTGGAGTGCAGTGGTGTGTGAGATCTTGGCTCACTGCAACCTCCAGCTCCTGGGTTCAAGCGATTCTCCTGTCACAGCCTCCTGAGTAGCTGGGATTACAGGTGCACGCTGTCACTCCTGGCTAATTTTTTGTATTTTAGTAGAGATGGCATTTCACCGTGTTGTCCAGGCTGGTCTCGAACTCCTGAGCTCAGCCAATCCACCCTCCTCGGCCTCCCAAAGTGCTGGGATTACAGGCATGAGCCACCGCACCCGCCTGCTCAACCAATCTTTTTTTTTTTTTTAATCTTGTTCTGTCACTCAGGCTGGAGTCCAGTGGCATGGTCTTGGCTCACTGCAACCTCTGCCTCCCTGGTTCGAGCAATTCTCATGCCTCAGCCTCTGGAGTAGACGGGATTACATGTGCTCGCCACCACACCTGGCTAATTTTTGTATTTTTCGAAGAGACAGGGTTTCACCACGTTGACCAGGCTGGTCTCGAACTCCTGACTTCAAGTGATCTACCTGCCTTAGCCTCCCTAAGTGCTGGGATTATAGGTGTGAGCCACTGAGCCCGGCCTGGATTAATCTTGTTAATCCAAAGTCATGGTCTACCCAGAGGTGTCCATTGACAGCACACATTCACATTTTAATGGCCCCAAAATGTGAATGTGAGCTATCAATGGACACCTCTGGGTAGATCATGACATACGGATTAAGAAAATCGTCTCTTTCTGCAGGGTTGGGGTGCCTTGTGAGCACACAGCATATTCTCAATTCTGATATTTTGCATTGAAATGTGTAAACATTTCAGCCCACATGTTCTCACAGGTGCTGTCTTTTGGCCTCCGTTCAGAGTACAAATATTTGTTGAATTTGAATATAAATTTTCTTGAATACAAGACAAATCTCATCAAATAAATTGTTTCTATGATTATTTTTAATGGTTCTTCAAATGTAGGTGCTGCAAAACCGTGGGCCTACTTAATTCCAACCCATTTCAATCCAGAATATCCATTTACCCAATTAATCATAGGAGCTCCAAGAGCAGAAGCTTCCCAAGGATCAAGATGCTCCCGAGGACACTGGTACGATTCCACAGGAATCCTGTCACTCCGGAGCCTTCACCAGTTAATGCGGTCAATTCCTGTCTGGCTTCTGTAGGGATGGCGGAATTTTAACATCTTTTGGTTTACAAGCTGTGTTTCTAATCATCGCAATTCTACATTTCAAAGCTGAAGTGTTTCGGCGCTTCATTTGTTGAAGTCTTTGATTACACTTCTAACTGATCCTTTTTTAAAAAAAAAAATCACAAGCAAAATTGAGAGAACCTGTTTGCAAAGACAGGCATGCACATCGCAGGGTCTCCTGGGCTTATCCTTGAAGCCGCGCTTTGGAGGCTTCTGTGTTGGGCGGCGAGAGGCTGGCAGGGCTGACGTCTCTGTGCCGGGGCAGCTCCTTGTTTTTGTTTGTTTGTTTGTTTGATTATTATACTTTAAGTTCTGGGGTACGTGTGCAGATAGCGCAGGTTTGTTACATAGGTGTACATGTGCCACGGTGGTTTGCTGCACCCATCCTCCCTCATCTACATTAGGTATTTCTCCTAATGCTATCCCTCCCCAATCCCCCACCCCCTGCTATTCCTCCCCTAGCCCCCCACCCTCTGCTGTTCCTCCCCTAGCCCCCCACCCCCTGCTGTTCCTCCCCTAGCCCCCCACCCCCTGCTGTTCCTCCCCTAGCCCTCCACCCCCTGCTGTTCCTCCCCTAGCCCCCCACCCCCTGCTGTTCCTCCCCTAGCCCCCCACCCCCTGCTATTCCTCCCCTAGCCCCCCACCACCTGCTATTCCTCCCCTAGCCCCCCACCACCTGCTATTCCTCCCCAATCCCCACACCCCCTGCTATCCCTCCCCTAGCCCCCCAACCCCTGCTATCCCTCCCCTAGCCCCCCATC
>CAUYQU010094995.1:0-11004 GCA_963574635.1 Cheracebus regulus | reverse complement strand
GCATCACCAGGGAACTTGCTAGAAATGCAGCTCTCAGCCTCACCACAGACCTAGAGAATCAGATACTTGGGGATTGGGCCCAGCCCTCTGTGCTGTAATAAGCCCTCTGAGCTAAATGATGTAAAGTCAGAACTCCTGAGGCGAATGGAACAGCTCTACTCCAGTGGTCTGGATTTCTCATCTCTTCTTACCCAGATTTGGTTAATTCTAATTCTGCCTTACACAGCTGTGTGTCCAGATATTTATATTTTTATATTGGGCACCTTATTATTAATCAAAGAATTTTCAGTCCATTTATCTGCAATTTCTCAACTTCATGTTTTGAAAAATAGGGTCCTTGCCAAATGGTTTTTTTAAATTATCAACTCATAGATCCTCATTATCAATATCAGAAAATGCATATAACCATAAACAAAAAAAATATGATAGCCCATGATTCTATCTCCCAAAGATAATCTATGTCCTCATTTTGGTATGCACACAGATCTTTTTCTTATGCATAGATAACATTTCTTTCCATCACACAAAAAAAGCAATGAGCTTGTATAAACTGCATGGTAACTCACCTTTTTCATTTCATAATATATCACAGACAATTTTCCTTGTTAATCAATAAACTTTTATTACATTTTTCTCAAAGTCCTTACTGTGTAATTTTCTAAACTAGCCTCCTATTGTTAGAATATTTCACATTGATTAAATGAGTTCATACTGGGAAAGTACTAGGGACAGTGCCTGGCATCTGGTAATTGCTATATAAATAATTGGCTTCAAAATGTGTTAGTAAAAAAGTAACAAAAATATAGAGGAAACTGGCAAATCCACACTCTTCATGGGAGATTTTTTAACACATACTTCCTGGAAAACTCCAAATCAAGTACACAAAAAATAGGGAAAGCTATGAGGATTGGAATAGCACAATCAAAAAGCTGAAGGTAGATAGGTGGAGATGGACCCAGGAGAGCCTGTCCATCCTTTTATAAGTGTCAGGTGTGTGTGACACCACAGCAGTGAGAACCTCCACAACCTTCACCCATGTGCCCACTGTCACACTGCATTCACTCCCAGGGTCCTCTCCTGACCAGGGCCCGTGGCTAACCCAAGGGACCCTTCACAGCCTGCTCTCTGCTGTCACAACATCCCGGCCCTCAGGCTGCAGCAAAGCTCTGCTACTCTGAAACTCAAATCTACCCTTTTAACTAAACCTCCACCATGGCTGCGGTTACTTGGGCCCCCAGGTCCCTGGAGGACGGGACCACCTGATTCAGCCCAGTATCTCCCTGGCCCCAGCTGCAGCTACAGTGGCCTGCAGGCTCCTAGGAGGGGTCTGCTCCCTCCCCGGGGGCCTTGGTAGCTGGGATTCCCCCTGTCCTTGAGGTCCCCGCCCCTCTCCACATGGCAGGGCTGACTCCCACTCCCTTCAGACTCTCCTCCTGGGGTCATTGTTCCTTGACTTCAGTTACATGCCCTGCCCCTCACCCTGCCAGCGGGCAACACAGTGCAGTGAGTGCCTTTGTTTCTGGTATTAAACAGATGGCTGGATTGACCCCACCAGCCTCTCGCCTAAGACAGCCCTGGAGAGGTGGACCTTTGACAGGGAGCATGATCCCCTCGTCTTGTTGAGGCACACCGGCGGCCTGGCCCCGCCCCTCACGTGACAGTGTTCGGCTCCACCCCCTCATATAAGGGCACCAGGTGCGGGGCATCAGAACTGCTTCTTGCTCTGGAGCGAGGAGGAGTGGGGAGGCTGGTGTATCAGGGCTGGGGCACAGCGCCCTGGCCGACCTTGGACGGCGGTGTGCTGCCGGGACACCCAAGCCCTCCTGAGGAGCACTTCAGAACTAGAGAGCCTGCTGGGAGAGTCGGGTGTGTGTGTTCCAGAGATCTCAGGAGAGACAGCAGCTTTTGTCTGGTGGGGGTGAGTCTTCTTCCCTTTTTCTCGAAAGGGACACCCTGCCTCCCGAACCAAAGCTGACCTTGTTCGTCCGCCTCTTTCCTCAGCATCTGGGGTGCCCTAATCAGCCTTCCTGTCCCAGCACCTGCAGCTTCCTCCCCTCCTCCTGGCTCTTTATCTTACAAACAAGCCCAGTCTTCATTACACACACACACACACACACACACACACACACACACACACACACACGCCCCTCCTCCCCACTCTCCTCTTCCCCACCCTTCCCAGTCGCCAGTCTACCTATCCCTTGTCTCCCCCAGAGCCATGTTTCAGGAGAGCATAATTCAGGCTTCCGCAGTGAGACTCCCCTAACAGGGAAGGAGACTGGAAGACAAGGGTCAGCTGGTTTGCAGCCTGAGCCTCCACCCATCCGGATCCTGCCTGCTGACACCAGCTCCCAAGTATTTGCCCCTTCCCCACCTAAGAGTGCCTTTCAGGGATTCTCTTCCACCCACAGCTACCTGTTCCAGATCCACCATACACAATTAAGGGAGAGAAGCAACTTGCAGGGCTGAGGGTGAGTTGCACTTTTTAAGTTTTCATCACTTACCGCCAAATTGACCTCTGAAGAATTTTTGCTCCCACTGGGAAGAATTCAGCCAGTTTTCCCATTCAGTACTATCAACCTTTTTCATCTTGGCCAGCCTCAGTGAAAACTGAGTCCTTTCTTTTTATTTGGCTCTCACTGGTGTCAGTTTCATACATACAGTGTGGAATGCCATAGTATCACAGAACTGACATGAAAAGGAGCTGGCTCCTTCCACCCTCTCAAATCCTTTTAGCTAATAATTTGGGTATCTACTTCCATATCTCCAAATAACATGCTAGCACACAGCTTTTAGTCCTAGGCATTATAGAATTTAGCTCATTGTAGAGTTTAGCTTCTTTACACCACTTCAATATGCTCAGACACAACAGGGATTCCACCAATTCCATCCTCCTGAAGCACTCTCCCTGGGAACCTTCTGACCTGCTCCATCCCAGGCCAGCCTGGCTCACAGCTGTCACCCAGGCCCCTCACCTCCCTCCTGCATTGAGTCCCTTGTCTTCCTTTTTCGGTGTTTGGCCCCTCATTTTGATGCTGTATATCCTGTAGTAGTTTTCCTAGAAACGAAGGGTACATAGGAGATAAACTTGTGATCTTGCTTATCTCGAAGTATATTGATTCTAGCCTCACCCTTAATTTACATTTTGCCTGGGTTCAGAATTCTAAGTTGGAAAATAACTTTCCTTTAGAATTTTGAAGGCACTATTCCATTTTGTTTCAGCTTCTAGGACAGATGTTGAAGTTCAAAATCATTCCAATTCTGATGCCTTTGTTTTATTTGAGGAATGCAAGACTTTCTTTGTACCTAGTGTTCTCATATTTCACAGTAGGATACTTTATGTGGGTCTATTTTCATTTATCTACTGCACCCTGGGTGGGCTCCATTCACTCTGGAAATATCCTTCAGGTCTGGGAACTTTTCTTGAATCATGTCTTTAACTCCCCTCCATTTTCAGTTTATTTCTGTAACCCCTGTTATTCAGACGTTAGACATCTAGCGACCCTTTACTTATTTTTCTCCCACTTTTCACTTTTGTAATTTTTTCCTACTTTCTAGGGTATTTCTTCAGCTTCAGTTTCCAACCCTTGTGTGTTTCATTTTAGCCATTCAATTGTTCCAAGTGCCTTTTCTCCATGGTATCCTGTTTTTATTTCAAGGATATAGTCTTATATTTCTGAGGATATTAATTAGTTTTGAGAGTTTTTCCTCTATACGTGTTGTTTGTCCTACAAGTTTTATTTTTTAGTTTTATTTTGTTTCCTGTCTTTGAGATAGCAGAGCTATCTGATCTAATAATGGCTCTATATTTGGTCCAGTTTTGTGCTGGTCTCTAACTTGCATGCTGCAGGCTTTCCTCAGAAGTTGAGAGGTGCTCAGTTTTTGGCTCACATGCATGAGTGAGGCACTGAAGGGCTGGTCAAGCATCCTGAACCTGTGAGTGTGGCTGCAAGATTTGGCTGGGTCTTGTTTTTGTGAAAATGCCGAAGTTACTACCTTTAGATCTTTCCATTGACTAATTGATTGAGATAGGGTCTCATTCTGTCACCCAGGCCGGAGTGCAGTCGTGTGATCATAGCTCACTGCAACCACCCTCCTGGGCTCGAGTAATCCCCCTGCTTCAGCCTCCCTAGTAGCTGAGACTACAGGTGTGTACCACTATGCCCAGCTAATTTGTGTATTTTTCATAGAGACGGAGTTTCACTATGTTGCCCAGGCTGGTCTCGAACTCCTGAGCTCAGGCGATTCTGCCCACCTTGGCCTCCCAAAGTGCTGGGATTACTTTTAAATCTTAGGTCAGATTTTCCTAAGAAGGCTCTTTTATTTTTCTGCTTGTAGGGAATTGGACTGGCATGCTGGGAGCTGAGAGGAAGAGAGCTGGGGCCTCAGCAGAACATGAAGGTCTTCTCCTACCCCTGCCTCAGTTTTCAGTCTAGAGAAAATTTTAGTCTCTTCTGCTGGAAGAAGAAAGGGGAGGTCATGTGGCCATGTTTCGGGGAGGCGTGTCTCCCAGCTGGCGACTTGTCAGATAGTCCTCGAAAGTCTAACCGGTCTTCTGCATTTAGTCTCATCTTCATCTCACTTCACGTCATCTCCAACCCCATTGCCTGATCCAGAAATTCTACATCTCGGCATCTCTGCGGTGGAGAGTGAGTGGCTTCTAGGCGTCCCCACTGCTGGCTGAGGCTTCCGTTCCTCAGCGTCCTCCTTCTGCTCAGTCAGTTCCTGCACGGCCATCTGCTTTCTCGCCACCCAAATCTCCTTCCTGTTTTCTCTCACATTATAGCTGTTCTCGTGGGCCAATGGCTTAATTTCCTTACTGTTATCATGATTGAGCTGGGGAGGGGCCCTCATAAGTACATAAGCACAGCCTGCTGTCTTTACCTAGAAGTTCAGCCCAGCCTTTTCATTTGAATAAGTTTGAACAGCTTTTCTCATGTTTATTGACATCTCATCTCCCCACCCAGCTTATGTGGCTTTCTGTTGCCATCATTTGGTCATTTCTCAGTGGAGTTGTTCATCGTCTTACTACTCAATACCAATAACTTTTTGTCTTTTTTCCCCAAAACTGAAGATAATTTCTAACTGCCCCGTTTTGTTAATTGGGGAAATTTTTCTGAGGCAATCTGAGTCTATTCAGAGGTTCCCTATCCTCTGTGCAGTGAGGGTTTTCCACCTCGAACAGAAGGTTGCATCTGTGTGAAAGTAGGCATGAGGCTCACCAGTGGGAAGCATTATGTGAGCTCGTCTGCTGGCGGGGGAGGCTGCACCCCCTGTTCTCCCTCTCCAGTCTCTGTGGCCTCTGGCATCTGAGGAAGCATCTGAACACCTGTATTCACACCTGGATCCTGTCCATATGCTAAGCTCACACCAGTCACTGCACATCAAGGCCCCCTCAGCTACCTGGGAGGGCAGCTGACTACTTCTTCCCCTGGGGTGAGGGGATGGCTGCCTGCACCCCTCCCACATCTGTCTTCACATTCATTGCTCTGGGCAGCATGGGGGCAGAAATGAGCCCAGCTCCTCTCTCCCATCAAGCCTGTCCTTCTGGCCTGCCCCTCAGAACGTGTCCTGGAAAGAAGGGGACAGGCTGGAGCACCACATTTCTTTATTCCTTCAGACTTTTTCTTGCTTTAGCCTTGGACTCTGTCCACTCTTAGGAAGCAGGCATTTTGGAAAGTGTATCTGTCATCTACTGCAAAATCATGCTGCATAACAACAACAAAACACCCTCAGAGCGTACAGTAAATGCCTATCAGCCCACACACCTGCGGCTTCTCTCACCAGGACCCAGTGTAAGTGTGGTCTGGCTCTCAGCTGGGGTCAGACAGGTATCAGCAGGCAGCTGCAGGCCATTTTGGGCCAGTGTTCCTCAGGAGTAGCAAGATTAAAATAACCTGGAAAGCTTGCTTTGCCCAGAACTTCGAGGCTCAGCAGACTGAGCCCACCCCTCCTGGGCTGGCTCACATCTGCAGGTTGAGTGCTCTGCCCTCAGCCCTGTGCATATTTTTCTCTTACTCTGACAAGCTGACCTGGCATGCTCTCACGGCAGTTGCAGAGGCACTCATCACTGACAACCCCTTTACCCAGAGCCTGAGTGGATCACATGACCTGGGGGTGGCCTACATTGAGGGGAAGGATCCGGGTCTCTAATGCAATCAGCTGCCTTAGGAGGTGTTGAGGGACAAAGACTTGGATGTGGCTGGTTTCACCCAGACTGACTGTCTTCCCCCAAACCCACGCCTTCTTGGTGCCCTGGTACATCTGTGTGTCTGCCTCCCCTGGCACTGTTCTGAGCTGTTCCTTCTCTTCACCTCCAACACCTGGTCAGGAAGGATGCTCTAAATGTACCCAAAGCCCACTTGCTCCTCTTCCTCCCACTGCTTCCCCCGGTTCTAGATGCCATCACCTCTCCCCTGACTCCTGTCCAGCCCCTGACTTTGCTGGTCTCTACCTTCACCCCACTGCAGCCAGAGTGTGCTTCCAAAACAGATGTGCCCACTCACTGACCTTCTGAGGCAGGTCTTGTGGAGGGCACCCTGCCTGGGAAATAGGTCAAGTCTCCCTCCACCCACAGTGAAGTGGGAGTTCCTTCTCACACTCCAAGAGGAGCCCCCTTGACACCAGTTTTCCTTGTTTGTGGCTTCAGCCAGGAGGATACCGCTGTTTTGGGAATTTGTTTCCGTTTCTTCCTAACACCACCTCAGCCCCACCACAGAGCTTAGCCATCAGTCCTCTGCAATACTTGTGTACCACATTGGGGTAGGGACTGGAGACTCATGAGGATGGGAAGAAATGACTCTTAATTTGACCCAATACATTGCCTCAATAAAGGACTGCATGTCCTCCACCCCCCTCTATCACCATGAGCTAGAGAGGGTGCTGTCTTGACCCTCCTGAACCCTCCGGGCTGGCCTCACCCTTCCTGAACCTCTTTTTTGCTCTTCTAACCACTGTCTGCTTCACAGCGGGGGAGCCAGGACAGCAAGCCCAACATGTGTCACCAGGCTTGGGGACAGCAGATCCCTTCAACAATGGGGACAGCCACCTCCTGGGAACTAGCCACGCAGAAAAACCTCTCCCATGCCTCCCAGCCCTGGGAGGAAATCCACATACTCATAGCTGCCTCAGCCTCCAGGGTGGATGTGGGCAATGCTCGACACCTCTGTGCCTGTGTGGGAACGAACTTCTAACTGACCCAGCCTTCTGGCTGGGCAGGCAGACAGCTGTGTCATCCACTCCTGCATGGGTTCCTCTGACAGGCTTACCCAGCCCCATGGGCTTATCTGTGGGTGCTCCACGGTGGGTATCTCTGGATGGGGTATTCCCTTCCAGATACTTTGATGCCTCCAGTGTGGCTGTATTGAAGGAGTACCTCCAGCTTTGACCCCATCATGGGAAGTGATTATGCTACCTTTGCACGGTCAGGGTAACGTGGCTGTTAAACATGTGTCACTGGGCAGGCAGTGCCTTGGCTGAGTGACCCTAAAGCCTCTGGCCTCTCTGACTTGGTCCTGGCCTGTAAAGTGGCGATGACAGACCTCAAGCTGCTGTGCTGGTGAAGGCGATCATAGGTAACGGGCCTCAGCATGTGGCCAGCAGCCTGCGCACAGTTCCTGTCAGCTGCTGCTGTTCTCATTACCGCTGTCATTGTTGGGTAAGTTGGGGAAGGCTGACTGTCTCTTCCTACAGTGGCAGAGGCCCAACCTCTTCATGCCTGAGTTTCTTCATCTGGAAAATGGGTGTGCTGGTGCCACCCATACTACAGAATTAAATGTGTGAACTTTGCTCTCACACAGTGTGGGTGCCGGCACCATTGGTCTGCCTGGGAGCCAGTTTCAGGGGCACTTGTGCTGGGTCCACTGGGCCAGGCAGAGCCTCACTGGGACTTGAGCAAGGGAAGACCATGGTCAGAAATGTTTCACACGATGCCTCTTCAGAAAGAAAAAGGGCAGCTCCTCCTATCCAGAAGCTGGCCAGGCACTCACAGCTGGATCCACGATATTAGACATTAACCATTGCACAGAAGACCAACCGAGGCCAAGGTCACTGAGATGATGACGTGAGACAAAGCAAGGCCACTTAATGTCGTGTCTCCACCCAAAGTGAGGTCACTTGCTGTGCCACCCACAAGATACCGAGCAACTCTTTCAGCCAAAGTGAATGACCTCTGCTTCTGTCCCCCTTGCAGCCTGTCGGTGCATCCCCCACTCTGTAGATAGGATTTAGCCAGAAACCCCGTCATGGCATTGACTTGCTTTCTGGCAATAGCTGATCTGAGCCAACCCCTCCTCCTGAGAGTCCTCCAAATCACCGAAACCCAGCAGTAGTGTCTTTCTAGCACCCCACCTGCACCGGACAGTGGCAAGCCTGCCCTGCCCTGCAACTGAGCCCTCTCCAGGCAGGTGTGCCAGCCCTCAGAGGCCCCTCTGCTTCCTGCTGTGGCATTTCCACAGGTCACAGCCTCTCCCCCCAGGACACAGACCCCTCAAAGTTTTATAAACCAAGTGAATTTAATGAATGTGTAGAGAACAAGTTCTCTGGGTGATGGAATTGCTGGGAAGCCTGATGGGACAGTGATCAGCTCGGTCAACATGGGCAGAAGCCACCATTGCTGCAAGGCTGAGGAGACAATGGAGGGAAGTGATGCTGCCAGGACTCGCATGTCAGGGCGTTGAGAGGGAGCCAGGCCACAGCAGGGGCAGCCCAGGGAAGCCAGAGCCCGAGAGGCAGAGAGAGGAGGAGAAGACACCCTCGCTTCTCCCCTTCCTCTCACCTTCTGACCTCTTACCAGCGCCTGCCAGGAAGCCACTTGGCAAAGGAACCTGGGAGCTGTAGATCTTTGGTGCAGAGCCCAGCAGGACAACAGGGTCAAACTGGTGGATGGCCAGCCCCTAGGCCTGGGGGAGGTATGTGCACCCCTCTCCCTGGCCCTGGCCCTTGGGAGTCGACTCCTTCAACCCTGGGCCTTGTGAGCATCGCACAGGTGAGGCTGGGGCAGTCCAGGCCAGTGGTGGAGGTTAGGTAGACAGCTTCCCTGGCTCTGGCAGGCTGACATGTCCAAGAGAGGAGCTGCTCAGGGGTGGAGGGTATCCCATCCCCAAGGTACCCCATCTGCAAGGTACCCCATCTGCAGGGTGTCCTGGGGGAGGCCAGTTGGGCTTCAACTGCAGCACAGAGATAGAGTATGAGTGGGAAAACTGAGTCAGGAGCCTGTGAGGAATGGAGCCAGGGAGAGGCTGCTCCTGGCACTTTTCCAGTGCTGGGTCCCACTGCTGGGAAAGGCAGCAGAAACTTCATTTCTTATCTCTGCCCCGTACCCTAGGCAGAACTGAAACTCCACATGGGGAACTTGGGGCAGATGGGTGGATGTGACTAAGGTCAAATATTCTAGGTCTGTCCTCCAGACCTCAGGCTCCACAACGGCAGGGAATCAGGGATCCAGTATGTTTCTTGTGACCTCTTAACGCTGAGGGTTGGGCCGTAACACCAACACATACCAATCTCTTTTTTTTAGCAAAGCAAGTCTAGGCTTGAGACTGACACCTTCAGCAGGTCAGAATGTAATCATATTGTTCTGTTTTCACTGTATCTAATTTTATATTCTACATGTGGTAACTGACGCTGAAATTTCTTTTAGTGATTAGATTTAACATGTAGTGCATCTTGAAAAGGCATTACAGCCAGGTGTGGTGGCTCATGCCTGTAATCTCAAAACTTTGGGAGGCCAAGGCTGGTGGATCGCTTGGGCTCAAGAGTTTGAGACCAGCCTGGGCAGTATAAAAATTAGCCAGGCCTGGTGGCACATGCCTCCCAGCCACTCAGGAGACTGAGGTGGGAGGATCACCTGCCTAGGAAGGTTGAGGCTGCAGTGAGCCATGATTGCACCACTGCACTTTAGCCTGGGTGTCAGGGTGAGACCCTGTCTCAAAAAATTTTAAATAAAAAGATTATGTGGAGTAACAAAAGCTAATTTAAAATAAACTATATCACCTGTGGTTCAAGTCTTGAAAAAAATTAAAGTACAAGAACAGGGAGAAACTTGAAGGTCGGCATAGGAATGCCAGGAGTTTAGAAAGGAGTTAACTATCAAAATATCACCCTGTGGAAAGGCAAGTGCATGAGCCTTGGAGGATGTGACAGAGGTGAGGGGAGGGCACGCAGGCTGGCAGCAGGACAGGCCCGGGGCTGGCTTCCTCCCTGCTGGCTCCACTCCTGAGTGGTTTGGTGCTCACGCTGGCCCACATCTGCTTTCCTCCCCTGCCTGGTTGTAGCACATGGCTCATCACTTCTGACCCACAGAAACACCAGCCTCTTATGTTCCTTGGAGGAAGTGGCTCTGGAGGGCGGCTGTCAATCTCCAACACGTCCCACCAGGCTTCAAAGTGAACTTCGAGGTCAGAGTCTTGAAGGTGTTCTCCAGCTTTGGTGCCCAGATGCCTTCAGCAATGCTGCTGCAATCAAATGGTTAGTGCACATTCCCTACAAGGATATCCCATTGCAAACTGGCACCCTCGAGTCTGCTGAGATGGCACACAGGGGTATTTGGAGTTTCTCAGGGTATGGCCAAGAGCCCCAAGTCAGCAAGGTGTGTTCGTACTCAGGAGTGCAGGCAGGGTTCACAATGGCAGCTTAATGAGTACTGGGTGGGCTCCTGTCTTGCCCATGTGTGTGAGCTTTGTATGGGGGCAGCGATGGGGTTAACAGTCTTAGCAGGATGAAGAGGCCAAGGAAGAGAAGGATCTGATGCCTACATAGTAAGTTTCGGACCCAATGCTATGGTGGCCCTGAGACTGTCCAGGCAGCAGAAGCTGCACTGCAGGATTCTGCTGCTGACGATGGAGGCTGGGCTGAGGGAAACTGGTCCCCACCAGGGACTAAAGCTCTAGGAGCTCCTCAGCCCTGTCCAATAGGGGAAAAGGAATATACCACCTGTCAAATTTGTGGGACAAAGCTAAAGAGGTGTGTATTCTAAAGAAAATGTATAGCATTAGGTTCATCATA
>CAUYQU010094992.1:0-37756 GCA_963574635.1 Cheracebus regulus | reverse complement strand
CTGCACTCTAGCCTGGGTGACAGAGTGAGACTCCGTCTCCGTAAAAATTAAAAAAAAAAAAATTAAGACGATAAAATTTTCTCAACTCCATATATAAGGCTTCATAATTATTTTATTTCTGTAAGGCAGACCATCATGCTGATGCAGTTTAAAAATTAGTAGCACAGAAACTGTCAGAGTACTTGTGAGAGAGAAAGAGAGAGAGAGTGCACACGGGCGTGCGAGTGAAAGCACACACACGCAAGAGAGCAAGTGCACTTTTGTGGACAAGAGACAACTCCACATCTTTTGTCTGTAACTTAGTGCTTTTCGAAAATCAATTCATTGAGAAACTCCCAGGCTTGGGATGACTGAAATCAAGCGCAGTGCCATCTTCAGGGCCCTGCTGTGGGTAACATCTGCACAGCAAGTGTCCTGATGAGCGTGCAGGCTACACTGACGTGAGCCCATGAGCACACTGCACATGTTCCTGTCATTTCTAAACATGGACACATCATCTGCCTTCTTTCCGTAGCATCCCTCTTCCCCCAGGAGGTGGGTGGGGAACTGAGGAGGGCCCAGGACAGACTCCCCTCCACTGTAGCCACTACGGCCATTGTTCCCCGCCCTCTTCTCAGCTGGGGCAACACTAAGCACTGCAGACAGCAGGAGAACAAGGACAGAGGGGCAGCCACAGGAGCACTCGCCATACTGGGCACCAGAACGAGCACTCATAGACGTCAGTGCCCCAAACATCACTCTGGGCAGGGCAGACATACAATTATGCAAGTGATACAGAGGACAGCCTGCATGCAGGCCACTGCCCAAGCCATCATTGTCAGTGAAAGAGCTGACGGTCTGCACCCAAGGTGGACCCCCGCTGTGTGGATGGCATGCCTGCTCCCTCCGACCCCGGGGCAGCCTGTTCCTCACACACGGGTCCCTCCCCTCTGCCCAATTCTTACTCAGAACAGCTGCTTTCTTCCCATCACTCACTCTATCCATTCCTAAAGCACAAATAGAGTGACACAGGGCTTTAGACAGGAGCAATTTATATTTTACTAACCATTCTCTAGGTGTCGGAGAATTTATCAGGCAGTCCCATGAAAATCAAACTTTATGATATATATTTCAACTTCTTTAAATGTAATCCACATAAGGGCCTTTTCTACCAAAACAGTAATCAAGGAAAAATCCATTCAGGTCATTATTTGTATTTCAGGGTTACCTGTGAAATGTCCTAACTATGGTAGAGTAGAGAAAAACTGACAAAACTAAACAGAGTTACCCTCATCACCATGCCCTCGAAAAAAACCCTGAAGCCAAAAAAGTGAAACGTGTGCAAGCAAAACTAACTTCTTTTAATATCCACAAGACACTCTTACAATGCCAGAATACAGTTAAAAAAGGAAATAGAATTTTATAAATTTTTGTGGATCGTTTTCATTTCAGTTTGAAGTTAAAAAAAAAATTAGTGCCATAATAAAATGAAACAGCTAATTACAGCTACTCTGACCAAAGATGGCTCTTTCAGCCTCACTCTGCTGATGCCAGCAGCCCCCTCAGTCCTCACTGACACAGTGCCATGGGCTGCCGGCAGCCACGAAACACATGAAAGCATGGAGCCAAGCACAAAGGAACAAACTGCTAGGAAAAAATCGTTTTCACAGACTAAATTACAACACCCATAGTTCATTCAAAATAGCTGGGCACAGACAAGTGCTGCCCCCATCACAGGACGTCGAGGAAGGTCAAAGCTGCTAAAATGCTGGGAGGTGGCATTCTGCACTCACGGGGCTCACACTTAGAACTTAAACCCAAGCAATGTAAGGACTGTGAGGATGCAAAGGAGACTTTCAAACTTCAACCCACTACACTTGAACCAATCTTTAAAAATGACTTCACAGCGTGAGCAGATAAGTGCCCACAGGCATGGCAGCTTAAAGATCTTCACACACATGGAAAAGCCAGTAAGAGGGACAAGAAAGAATCCAAGCACAGCCTTGCTTGGCACAGGGAGGCATGGCCCCAATTCACTGCCCTGCCCTTTGGGGCAGGGAGGGATCTGTGGCCAACAGAGCAGGAGCTCTTGGGGTGCAAGGACCTCAGGAAGGCATGCAAGCGTCACGTTTCACGGTGGTGGTACCTGCTGGCTCGGGGGACCTTCCTTTCCTTGCAGCTCTGACTCCCAGCATGGAAGCAAGTGACATGCCCTGGGGCTGCTGTCCAGAGCGGGCCTCAGCTGGCCCCTCCACTCTCTGGGCAGCCCTGAGGAGAAGGCACAAAGACCCTCCTGACTAAAAACCCACCTGTATTCTTTCTTCTAGTTACTTCAGGAAAACACTACATGTACATTTAAGACCCAACAAACACAGTCATTAACGTAATTACAGAGAAGAGGTTAAATGCAGCACTCGCCCACACACTCTGCTCTTGAATGCCTTCGAGTTTTAGGAAACTAACAGTCTCAGTGAATTTCAATGTCATCTTTAGGACAGCTCCTCAATTTTGGAAGGAAAATACTGAGTTAAGACTCTCTTCCCCTCAAAATTGTCCATCCTACTCTCTATCTATATTCCCAACCCCACCCTCTAGGGTCAACTCCTTTCCCCCCAACAAAGGGGATGGGGAGAAAAAATAAGGCTTTCTAATGTTACCCTCACATTCCACTTACTTCTGTTCATCTTCCTCATCACTCCATCAATAATTCCTGAAGAATTTCCAGAGATACAAATGTAATACTTGCATCGTACTTTTGTGGAAATCTCATTCGATGTATAAATCCCCAGGAGTGGAGTGGAGGGGATAGTGCATAACTGAAAGCATGCTGGATGCTTAGAGACACTGCTGACACAGCCCACACTTCCAAGTAGGACCTCACAGAGGAAAGGTTTCTTTGGGTTCTCCTTTTCTGTGACTGCTGTGGGTTCTAACTTCCTTTCCTTTCACTGCATGGTTAAAGGCTGCTGTTTCCTTCCAGGGCGCAGACGCTTTAATAACAAATAGGAAGTTCACAAAATCTTAATCCTTTAATATTGGAGCACACCCAGGAAACAGTAACTATCCAGAGTCTTTTTTATTTTTTTGAACAATAGAAGACAACAAAACATCCACTGAGCATGTAGCGTGTTCACCCTGACATGATCTGCTGACAGTTCTTCTGAATGCTAATAATATCCCTGTGAATAAGTTCTTTCAAAGGAAGCTGAAACCCAGAGACAGGAGGAAGCCTGCCCATGGCTACACAGCCTGCAGCAGCAGTCACAGCCAGGGCCGAGTCCACTCTGCTACCAGGTCTGGTCTGTTGTAGGACACCCACATGGGGCCAAACCTGAGCCCGGAATGTGCTTCTCAAGAGGCGACGAATACCTGCTCACTGAAGAGGCTTTCTGAGTTGAAATGTTTGGTGAAGAGTAAGCTGAAGTTAAATATTTAAGTTAGAAAGACAATGGCATTTATCTTGATGCTACTAAAACAACACTTTTTCCATTTATGGTTTTGAAAACATGAACTTCTATTTTCAAAAGAAATTATGAAACTTTTTGTAAAACATTAATATAATTCTTTGGCCTCTTTTAGAAGCAGAAAGTGAGCCTCTGAGCTCTCTAAGCCCATGTGTGGTCTCCTCCAAGCCAATCCTCAAACAAATAATTAGAGCAAACCCTCAAACAAATCTATTCTTAACACTAAGGACCGAGATCCTCCTCAGTGACTGAGACAGCTGAGAAACATCTTCCTCCAGTTTGCAGGAAGCAGACATTGCCGTGTCTCACCAAATTAGCAAAACAATCTGTACAGTCTCTGTTGCACTTGTTTTTAGTTTCAGGTTGAAAAGCTAAAGCTAATGGTCTCCAATTTAATGTTTTGTACATAAAACCGGATCCTAATTTGAAATTTGATCCTTTCTTTTACAGCTGATGTAATTCGAGCTCGTATACTTCCACTTTTAAGAACTGAGAGAAATATGATTCCAGGATCCTTGACTAAGCTTGTGGCTACACCCTTCAACACTTACCTACTCCTTCAACCTATTAGCCAAAGGGCTCCAGGCTGGAGGGGAGACATCAAAAAAGATCTGTCTTTTTACAATACTAAGCATCATTTCAAAGACTTCTCACCAGTACTTCTCAAGCACTGATTTTGAGGGGTAATTAAAATTCATATCCTTGCACCGTTTGAAGGACACAGAGCTGCCCACCCTCCCTACTGCCCAGGTGCCTAGTGAGTGAACCTGTGTTCCGTGAGGACGTTCACTGCAGAAGGGTGATTGGCACAATACGTGAGGTACAGGGTTTTCATCTGTGGCATCAGGTTTAAAAAGCAGCCTCCAACTCTCTGCTGAGCTTCGGGCAACCTGGGGAAATGCGACACAAAGGGAAATTGTCATCAGTTTTACAGACAGAAGGATAACTGCTAATGACAAACATAGCATACCTCTGAGTGAGGAAAACCTTCCTCTGCACCCTATCTGTGAAAACGAGATGCCCTGATCCCCGCATACATGTGTTGCTGCCTTGCGTCCAGCAGAGAAGGGACGCCCAGCAATCAGCTGTGCTGCCAGGTCCTCTCCTGCAGCATCCAGACTGCCAGGACTGTGAACTGCATCATGACAACCCTCAGGCCCAAGCTCTTTGGCAGTGAGAAAAACAGATGTCATAAAGCCTTCAGTTTTGCATAAAATAAGGAGAATTACTGAATGTGGTTATTTGGTCTGCAAGTTTTCTACCAAAGTAGCATCAAGACTAACAAAAAATACAAAGACTGCATTTCCCTTCATGTTAGAGACTGAAAAGCAAGCCCACCTAGCAGGTACCCCTCCTCCCCAGATCCACACCATCCTGACAGTTAACAGGCTTTTCCAAAAATCATAAACTCAAGAGAACAAAAAGCATGAGGAAGAGATGACCAGAAGGAGCAATGGAAGCTGTGAAGCAGGTATGAAGGGTGGCGAGTCAGCACAAGCTGCGAGCATCAGGGCCCTGGGCAGTGCGGCCTCCGTGGGGGGTTGTGCCTAACAGGGTACTACATGCTCACCTCTCCAGACCTCAGGGTTTCTGGGGTGAGGACACCAGCAGCAACCTGGAGCAAGAGCACATGTACTGAAAACAAGAGGCCCATGCAAACTCTTACCACCTTCCTTGCACCCCCAGGGCGTCTTTGCTCCCCAGATACCCACCATATTCCCAAAAGGATTACATCCTCCTACCCAGGGAATAGGAGCCAGAGAAAAAGTGACCAAAACACTAACACCATGGATTCCTCCAGAAAACAAGAGTCACCAGTCCTGCTCCTGGACAGTACTTCCAAAGTGTTTTCAGGCATGAAAGGACCACAAACATATTTGCCTAAAAAAGGAGAGAAATGAAGGAGCAAAGGGGAAAAAGGAAATACGATAGTCATTCCACATCAGAATAAAAGCTCCTGATACAGAAAGCCAAAAACATAAGCAGAAGTCAAAGAAATCATCACACAACTAAGCAAAAAGAGTGCAAGGCACAAGATCAAAGGTGTCCAAGACTGTCAGCATAGGCTAAAAGAGGACTGAGGCCCCACTGAACAGCACAATCATTCCGAAGCCCAGAAACAAGGATACAAAGAGCTCTGAGTGAGAAACACCTGTTTCACACCAAGAAGACAGAACAGCATGGGGCTCCTCAGCACCAGAGCCTAGAGACACTGAAGCACCCCTTGAAACGCGGGGTAGAAATCCCTCCCGCTAACTGTCTCCATCTCAGGCAACAGTGAACACTCATGTGGATTAACTGCCCAACACGAACTCGCTCCTCAGGAATCTCCCAGAGCAGGTACTTGACCAAAATGACAGAGGAATGCAAAAAAAGGGAAAGACAGCAGCATCCAACACAAAGGTGGATGGAGCCCACGACTAGGGTCCAGGCTTGCAATCTGTGGGGACGCTGCTTCTGCTCTGCCATCTCCTCCGATAAGCACGTGGCATCGGTCCACCCCTGCTGGTAACAGAACACCTCGGACTGGGTAATGTACCAGCAACAGAAATGCACTGCCCACGGCTCTGGAGGCTGAAAGCCCAAGATCAAGGCAGCCGCAGGTGGTTCCCTATGCATCCTCACAGGGGCAAGGGGCAAAACAGCTCCCTCACAGCGGCTACAAGGGAGCTGATCTCATTCATGAAGGCTCCATCCTCACGACCTAACTGCCTCCAAGCCCTGCCTTTTAATGCCATCCAGCTGGTGAAGAAGTTGTAAAGATGATCTGGGCAACACATTCAGACCACAGCACACTGGCTCCCAACACGCCTTTCAACTCGGCGGGCAGGACCTGAGGCCCAGAATTCCTAGTTCACCTCCCTCCCAACCAGTCTCCGGGTGTGTCTCCTCAGCACTGCTTTCCACTCTGCAGCTGCTAAGCAGTGGCTGGACAAAGTCATAGGAGAATCAGCAAGTCACAAGTACCAGGAAGAATCTCATGTTCAAAACACAGAGCACTCAAAATTTATGCTAACTTGGGTCTTCTCCCTGTTTTGCAACAATTTTTTATTCATTCCTTATTAGCTGTTAACCAAGGCTCAAAAAGACTGTTCCAGTTCTAATCAATGTAAGAAAATTTACTGAGCTGTTATCAGTACATCCTACAGAAAAAGCTGTGGAGACAGAGAAGCACAAGGAAGTCAGGCTGTGAGAGATCCAAATCCCACCTCTGCCACCTTCTCTCCTCAGACTTTCAGTCATTCCCAGCACCGTGGGCCTTCCCTTCCAGACTAGATAACATGTCAGTTTTACAAAACATGGGCTTTGTAAAAGAGGTGAGAATATACCTCTGCTTCTAAAACACAGCAATAACATAGATGCCAAATGTAGTTAATGTAAATAATACAGACAACAGAAATATGAAATGCAGACAATAAAAATATCCCACACATGTTCAGGTGGCTGATCTGTGTAAGAACATACCAAATGTAAGTCCTCCCTCCTCCTAGCAGTCTATTCCCTGTGCTGGGTAAAAAAAGACCAATGCCCTCCATCAATATTTAACTTTCCATCTCTTTGCCTCTCTTAGCTCTCCTTTGATCTCTGTCCGAGCAAAACATGTTCCCACCCTGTGTAATGGAGGAGGCTCATAGAAGCACAACAGGTACCTGCAGGGACAGGGAGTTCAGTGGGGTCTGCAATAGCTGGGACCTCCCCCACAACACAAGGGGGCTAAGGATGAGGATGCAGAAGTCTTCCTGGCGGTGGCGGTGACAAACAGACCTCTGCACAGACGGGAAGCTGCCCCACCTGACTTCTCTGCCATGCTTCTTTGCCCTCGAATGCAACAGCCACTAGCCACCTGCAGCTATTTCAAGTAAGGTTAATGAAAATTTAAAAAAAAAAAAATTCAGTTCTTCAATTGTGTTTACCTCATTTCAAGAGCTTCACAGCCCCAAGTAGCTACAAGCTAGTGAAATTTGTACAGCAGACACAGTATGCCTCCATCAGTGCAAGCTCTGAACGACACTAACTCATCCAAGCCATGTTTCCAAATCTTGAATGTGTCATGCATTTATTATAGAGCTTTACTGTTTAGTTTATTAAACCACAACTGAAGGCAAAGCAAGCTAGCATTTGCACTGCCGCAGACCCATTTCCAACTGTGAACAGTTAAGTGGGGTTTTCTTAGCCTTCAGGGATTAGCACAGTCACTGACTCACAAATTAATTTCAACTACTATAAGTATGCAGCACCATTACAGGGCACTGGGGGCAGATTAGAAACAGGGTAAGAAACAGTCTCTTCCTTAAAGAGACTGCTATCATTGTGGGGAATATGAAACAAGTACAAAGGTAAACTGAATATAAGACAATATGCAGTCTCAATGACATGAGCTACAAACTGCTGCCAGCCTACAGACAAGGAAGGACTCGCCCCTTAATCCAGGTACTGAAGACACACAGGCTTTGAGAATATTACATACTGACATCTGAGCAGGTGAGGCTGATGCTCAGAGACACAGCAAAGCATGGAATAGGCTGGCTTCTAGAATGACAGAACCCTGCGTGCCTTACCGGGAGGACTGAAGATAACTGAGTAATGATGGAAGGCCAAAGTCAGATGAACAAAAAAAGAACACTGCCAGAGATGCGGCACAGGAAAATTATCAGATATGTGTTACCTAAAATGGGTTAAATTCTTATACTACAGAAATGCTGCTCAGTGCTGGGCCACAAAGTATGCTAAGATTTCAACTCCTATCTGGTCCAGTGCCACAGCCCCAATCCATTCAGAAATGAAAACTGAGATAAACTTATTTTCATTTCTGATACTTCATCAATTATTGAAAATTAAGTCATATTTCAGTATAGCTTATAAAGGAACAATTACTTCAACGTACAAGTGTCTTCTCCTATTTCATTCACCCCCCTGAGCCGAGGCCCTAGATTATTATTATCTCTTTCAGTCCCAAACCAATTCTCCAAAAATTTTCTGTCACTGCCATCCCCAGTTTCATGGCTGTTAAAGCCCTTGTAATCACTAATTCAGTAGCAGCTAAAGCACATAAAAGTCAGCTGAGTCCTAGGACTCGAGCATAACATGCCAACATACTCCACACGTAAAGCCACCTAGACACCTGAATTCGCACAACAACCAACCAGACTCACAGAAATCACCAGCATAGAATATGAGTTCAGAGTTAAAGGAGAGGATATTCGCCCTGGTTCTGTCTTGTGCTCCACAGGCTGTTCTTCAGAGTGTGATAATGTGCAGGAGGGCACCCCACGGGGGCTACATCAAGGCCATGGGCAGCAGGAAGGTGCACATGGGTCACTAGAGGCGCCAGGCATCATGCCAAGTGCTTCCACCAGGCCTCCTGGCAGAACTAAAGCCATGATCTACCAGTGTGGTGTCGCACTGTGTCCATGAATGGTCCAACATCTGATGACAGCTACAGTCACACATACTTTATTCTCTACAACTTCAGAGTAACAGCAACAGCACAAAGTAAAAGGGGGTACCCAAGGGTTCCCTACACCCCTTACCCAGAGTAAAGATGACTGGATCTCAGCAAAAACATTTGAGAAATCAAAGATGTGCTAAGTGGTTTCCTCCACAACACAGTTACTCCTAGTGGCATTACAACTAGACAGGAAAGGTTCTCATTTCAATAACAAGTGATTTCAGATAGAAATGAAAACAGAGCCATGTGCTAGGGGAACCTCCACAGACGTCTCCAGCAACAAAACCCCAGCAATCTGTACATGATCGACAGACAGCCTTCACAGACAAGACTTCACAAGCAGCCTCCTGTCCCACTCAGGGTGGAGACAGACACACACACACACTCTTCACAAGTAGCCTCCCGTTCCCATTCAGGGTAGGCAGACAGGCGAGTAGGCAGGCAGGCAGGGAGACAGACAGACACACACACACACACAGAGGCAGGCAGACACACACACACACACACACACACACACACACACAGAGGCAGGCAGACAAGCAGATATACATACATACACACACACACACACAGAGCACTCAGGGTAGAAACGGACAGGCAGACACACATAGATGGAGCCCCTGTAGCCACATCACCTCTGGCAGCTCCTCTCTTGCTGACTACCAAAAAGCTTCTAAGTTTTCCAATCTATTGGCATACAGCTGTTCACAGTAGCCTTTGGTGAGCCTTTGAATTTCTGCAGTATCAGTTTTAAAATCAGAAATGAGAAAGAAAACATTATTTAATTTTGTCTTCTCTTTTTTCTTACTCTGGCTAAAGGTTTATCAATTTTATTTTTTCAGAAAACCAACTTTTTGTTCTGTTGATCTTTTGTAGTATTTCAATTTCATTTATTTCTACTCTAATCTTTATTATTTTCCATCTACTAATTTGGGGTTTGGTTTGCTCTTGCTTTTCTTGTTCAGATGTATCATTAAAGTTGTTTATTTGAAGTTTTTTCCTGATTTTTGACATAGGTGCTCATAGCTATAAACTTCCTCTTACTACAGCTTTTGCTGTACTAAACCCATAGGTTTTGGAATGCTGTGTTTTCATAATCATTTGTTTCAAGAAATTATTAAATTTTCTAAATTTCTTCATTGGCCCACTGGTCATTCAGGAGCATATTGTTTAATTTCCATGTGTCTGTATACTTTCCAAAATTCCTCATTATTGAGTTTTATTCTACTGTAGTCAGAGAAGATGCTTGATGAAATTATATATTTTTTATTTTTAAGAAATGAATATCATTTTTTAAGACTTGCTTTGTGTTTAATATTTATGGTCTCATCTGTGAGAATGATCCATGGGAAGAAAAGAATGTGTATTTTGAAGCCACTAGAGGAAATGTTCTGTAAATATCTATCAGATTGATTTGTTCTAAAGTGCAGATAAAGTCAAATGTCTTTTTGTTGCTTTTCTGTACGAAAAATCTGTCCAGTGCTGAAAGTATGTTGAAGTCTCTCCCTATTATTGAATTGGGGTTTATCTTTCTCTTTAGTTCTAATAATACTTGCTTTATACTATCCGGATGCGCCAATGTTGGATGTGTATTTACAACTGCTATATCCTCTTGCTGAATCCACCCCTTTATCATTATGTAACGACCTTCTTTGTCTCTAGCTTTTGTCTTGAAATCTATTTTGTTTGCTCTAAATATAGCTGCTCCTGCTCTTTTCTGATTCCATCTGCATGAAATATCTTTTTCCATTCCTTTATTTCCAGTCTACAGGTATCTTTAATAGAGGCGAAGTGTGTTTCTTGTAGGCAACAAATCACTGGGTCTTTTTTTCTTTTTTGATCCATTCAGCCACTCTGCAGCTTTTAATTGCAGAGTTTAGTTCATTTAAGTTCAATGTTATTATTCATAACTATGGCCTTACTATTGCCATTTTGTCATTTGTTTTCTTGTTGTGTAATCTTCCTTTCCTTTTCCTTCCTGTCTTCCTTTTCGTAAAGGTGGTTCTCTCTGGTTTTAATTTCTTGCTTTTTATTTTCTATAGATCTATAGTATGTTTAACTTGAGGTTACCGTGGACTTGCAAATAGTATCTTATAACCCATTATTTTAAAATGATGACAACATTGATTGCATAAATAATATGACAAACAAGGAAAGAGAAAATTGATAAAGGTTCTACACTTTATCCTCGTACTTTTTAACTTGTTTCCATTCACATCTTACTGTACTGTCTGCATCTTCAAAAGCTGTAGTTTTTGATCAGTTCATCTTTTAATCTTTCTACTCAAGATACGAGTAGTTTACAGACCACCATCAGTGTGATACTATTCTGTGTTCTTCTGTGTACTTACTATTACCAGTGAGTTTTGTACCTTCAGATGATTTCTTGTAGCTCACTGATGTCCTTTTCTTTCAGACTGAAGAACTCCCTTTAGCATTTCTTGTAGAACAGGGCTGGTGTTAATAAAATCCCTCAACTTTCGTTTGGGATTTCTCCTTCATGTCTGAAGGGTACTTTTGCTGGATATACTATGCTAGGGTAAAAGGTTTTTGCTTTCAGAAATTTAAATGTCTCACTCACTCTCTCCTGGCCTGGAAACTTTCCACTGAGAAGTCTGCTGCCAGATGTACCGGAGCATCTTTGTATGGTATTTTTTTTTCTCTCTCTGCTTTTAGGATCCTTTCTTCATCCTTGACCTACGGAAGTATTCATTAAATGCCTTAAGGTAGTCTTCAGTAGGTTAGATCTACTTGGTGTTTTATTAATATAACCTTCTTGTACTTGAGTATTCATACCTTTCTCTCGGTTTGGGAAGTTATCTGTTATTATCCCTTCGAATAAACTTTCTACCCCATGTCTCTCTTTACTTCCTCCTTAAGGCCAGTAACTCTTGGATTTGCCCTTTTGAGGGCTATTTTCTATTATTTTGTAGGCATGCTTCATTGTTTTTTATTCTTTGTCTCCCTGAGTGTTTTCAGATAGCCTGTCTTCAAGCTCACTAATTCTTTCCTCTGCTTGATCAATTCTGCTAAGAGATTCTGATACATTTTTCAGCATGTCAACTACATTTTTCAACTCCAGAATTTCTGCTTGATTCCTTTATATTATTTTGATCTCTTTAAATTTATCTGATAGGATTTTGATTTCCTTCTCTGTGTCATCTTGAATCTCTTTGTTTCCTCAGAATAGCTATTTTTGAACTCTCTGTCTGAAAGGTCACATACCTGTCTCTGCAGGATCATTTACTGGTGCCTTTCTTTGGCGAGCTCATGTTTTCCTGGATGGACTTCATGCTTGTGGATGTCTATCAGCGTCTGGGCAGCATTAGGCACTGAAGAGTTAGGTATTTATGAGTCTTCACAGCCTAGGCTTGTTTGTACCCATCCTATTTGGGAAGGCTTTCCAGGTATTCAAAGGGACTTGGGTGTTGTGATTTGAGTTTTTGTTCTCACTGCAGTTATATCTGCATTGAGACCAAATTGGGGCACCCCAAGCCAAGTAATGCTGTGACTCTTGCTGGCTCACACAGGTACCACTGTGGTGTTCCTGAATAAAATCCCAAAGAATTTTCAATTAGCAGGCAGAGACTTTGTTCTCTTCCCTTACTTTCTCCCAAACACAGAGAGAGAGAGACAAAGAGAGGGAAAGAGACAGAGAGAGGGTGTGTGCATGTGTGTGTGAGAAATGAGTAGCCTGGGGTGTGTGCGTGTGTGTGTGTGTGTGAGAGAGAGAGAGAGAGAGAATGAATAGCCTGGAGCCAGAGGAGGGTGACACAAGCACCCCTGTAGTCACCACCACTGGGACTGCACTGGTTCATACCTGAAGCCAGCAAAGCACTGGACTGCACCCAAAGCCCATGGTAACCACTTCCTAGCTACCACCTGTGTTTGCTCAAAGCCCTGGGGCACTACAATTCTGCAGGTGGCAAAACCAGACAGGCATGTGTCCTTTCCTTCAGGACAACGAGCTCCCCTCGGTTCTGGGCAGGTCTAGAGAGGCCACCTGGGAGCCAGAGCCTGGAATCCGAAACATCAGGAATCTAGCCTGTGCACTATTCTACCGCAGTTGAGTATTTCTTGTGGCACCCAAGCCACAAGAAAAAGTCCTTCCCACTCTTTGCTCCCATTTTCCATAAGCAAGAACCTCTCCCTGTGGCCACACTGCCCCAGGCCTGTGGCAAGTACTGCCTGTTTATCGCTGATGTTCATTCAAGGCCCAAGGGCTCTTCAGTGTTTGTGGTAAATGCTGCCAGGCCCAAGACTCTCCTTTCAGGGCAGCAGGCTGCCCTCTAGCCCAGGGCAGGTCCCAAAATGCCATCTAAGAGCCAAGGCCTGAAATTAGGGGCCTGCAAGAGCCCACTCGATGCTCTACCTCACTGTGGCTGCGCAGGTACCTAAGCTGTAGGACAAAGTCCTCGTTCCTTTTCTCACGCAGGAGTCCCTCCCTGTAGCCATCACAGCTGGGAATATGCTGGGTCACACTTGAAGCCAGCTCATCTTTGAGTCTCGCCCAAGGCCCACAGTGAGCTCTGCCTGGGTACCACTGCTGATCACTCAGGGCCTGAAGGCTCTTTAGCTGACAGATGATGAATCCTGGCAGGAACTGGGTGCTTCCCTTCAAAGCAGTGGGTATGTCTAGAAACATCACCCGGGAGCCTCAGGGCTCTCTGCCTGATGCCCTCACCTACTGTGGCTGAGCTGGTATCCAAGGTAAAAGACAACATCCTCTTTACTCTTCCCTCCTCTCATCAGAAGGAAAGGGTCTCTACCGGAGCTGCAGGCTGCACTGCCTGTGGTTGGGGGAGGGTGGCGCAAGGCCTCCCTTGGCTGCCCCAGGGGATGACTTACTAGGTCGAGTGCCCCCAGGGCCACTGGCTCAGAGCCCCAGCACTACACCAGGTCTTAGCAAGGAATTGCAGTTTCTGTGGCCTAGATGGTCTTTCGAGTTTATTTAGAACCCCAGAGCATTTTAGCCCTCAGTGGCGGGGCTTGCCAGAATTCAGGTTCCAACTGCTGGGACGGGTAACTAGCCTTCTCGCTAGGACTGGTCTAAATGCTACCTCTGTGGGAGCTGGCCAAGTTCTGCCCCATGTTGCTTTCCACTGTGACAGGGCAGCACTGAGTTCCAATAAAAAGTCCCACAACCACTGAGCCCTCCCTCTCCAAATTGCACAGGTTTTCTCTCAGCTACACAGCTCCTGCCAAAGTTTAGGGAGAGGTACCAACAGCAATTTAAGACCGTCTTTCCTACCCTCTTCAGTGTCTCCTTCAGTGATATAAAGTTAGAACCAGGCACTATGATCACTCAGCTGATTTCCGATTCTTATGAAGGTGTTTCTTTGTGTGGACAGTTGTTCAATTTGGTGTTTCTGCGGGTAGGACAATCGCTGGAGGTTTCTACTCAGCTATCTTGCTCCACCTCCTCCCTATTACTTGTATCTTAGGCTTTATAATTAACTTTTGAACAAAATCATTACATAATATTTAACTAATGTTAACAATTACATTAAATACTTATAACACTTTGGATATTTTCTTTGATACACTGAAAGCCTTCGTATACAAGGTAACAAATGGGAACTCAATCTACTGATGTCTGTAGTAACACTAAAAGGCATTTACCACTAAAAATTAAGACATACATGCAAACAAAACACAAGAGACAAAGGGAAGGCTGTACTATGAACTGGTATGTTACTGGGACTGAAGGAAGAAGTAGGATTTTAGTTAAGAAGATAAGCAGAAGTGAATCCAAACAAATAGTAAGGAGAGCTGGGTAGGAGGGAGAATCTTACTTTTCAGCACCACAGGGAAGAGCAAGAAAGGCTCATGATCCAAGGCCTGAGGACAGAGGCCAAAAAGGGAGTCCAATCTGTAGAGGGACATCTGTAGATTATTACAACTTTTGAGCCTATCTATATTAGCTATTTTCAAGAAGTAAAAATTGCCATGATTTTAACAGGTCCTATCCAAAAGTCTCCAAGATCAGCTGGTAAAGCAGTGCTGTGTACAAATAAATGAATAAAGAGGTGTCACCCAGTTTCTGGGTTGAACCATTTCAGGAGAGCCAGTGCTGGTGGAGAAGCTGGAGAGAACAGGAATCAACTAGAAGTCAGAGTCCAGTTAGGTTAGCACAAAGACATCATGAAAACCCAGGAGACCTGAATGACAGCATTCAGGACGGGTCAGGCACAGAACAGGTAGCTCAGCAAGTGATTCAAGGAGGGGGAAAAGAAACAGTTAAAGATATGCCAAAGGTTTCTAAAAAGAATCAACAGGTGAGTGATAAGAAGAGAGACAGTGAGCAGTGAAGAGGAAGGAGGAGACACGAGTGGATTGCTGAAGCACGCTGACTGAAGGTCTCCACAGAGATCGGCACAAACACTAAAAGACAAGCGGAACAATCAAGAAAGATCTGATCCGGAAAGGCCGAGTTCAGAGGCAGGAGCCAACAACTGGCCGTGATCCTGAAAGACCAGGGACGGTGGAGACCACACTGCAACAAGTGAGAAGTGGAGTGGGCTCAGGACAGAACCTGAGTGTGGGAAGGGAGAATGTGCCAGAGGTAACCCTCTACAAAAGGAGGCATGGTGGCTAAAAACATCAAAGCGCCCACCCACAGTTCCAATCCTGGGCCTCCCCACATGCCATTTATAAAGCTTCCTTAATCATTGAAAACGTTTCTTTCCCGAACGTTTATCCCATTTCTCCATCACCTTCCAAGTGAAACCTTCCTGCCTTCTTCCATTTATGCCGTAGCTACGGCCTCCTCCATAGCTATAGCCTGCTAGTCAGATAACTGATTAGTGTAGGTTAAGAATAAGATTAAGGACACATTTTGCTGTTTTCTACCATTCCAAATACAGGTATTGGTGGGCTTAACTAGCGGTGGTTAAAAAGAAGTGGTCACCAGCTAAATAGCCTCCAGCTATTTTAGAAAAAAAATAATTAAAATATCTACATTAAAAAATAACATCCAGACAATGAATGAAATATCATACCAATTCATTACACCATTCATGAAGTTCATTAAGTCATTCCCTACTTCCAAAGTCATTCCCTACTTCCAACCTGATTCCATGGCTAGCCAACTGCCTGCCAGACATCCCCAACACTTCAGCAAAGAGAAAAGCAGCACTGAAGAGAAAGCACCATTACCCCACCTTCCACAAAAAAAATGTCCCCCAGCTAAAGACAGTCATAAAATGTCCCTGAGTCTAAGGGCAGACAGTGAAATTAAGTGAAGACAAAGCTGCAGAAGTGGGGGGAGGGGCGTGACGTGAAGAAAAAGAAGTCCCTCACTAACATCAGAGAAAACAGATCTCCTCTCAACAACGCTAGCCAAGCTCACTTAGGGCCCTCCAAAGCCAGCATGAAATAACATATTCACAACAAAAGTTACAAATGGTGCACAGGGAGGGCCCCGGTGGATCAGAGGCTGGAGGAGACCTCAGCTCCAGGCACATCAAGCAGGGCCCTGAGCATTTGCAGATGGCTCTGTAAGTACCAGGCCACTCCCGTGAGAGTCCAAGTGGTGACACCAGCACCCCTGCTTTACCGATGAGGACACCGGGGCAGACATGGGAAAGTAACATGAGGCAAGTGAGCAGCAGAGCTGTCAATCCAAACCTAACCCTTAGCTGGGTGACACCTCGCCCACACATGCAGCAGCCGGGTGGGAAGTCTGCAGCTCCCAGTCTCTGCTGCCAACCTCCCCTGTGACCCCAGGGCTGGCCAACTGCCCATTAGACATCTCCAACTGAGATTCAGAACAACCCCAAACGAAACTCAGTGTCTTATCCCGAACCCTCTTCGGAGCTAGCCTTCATATGTTAGTGGCACCCATATCCTCTCAAACAACTTGACTCAAAGTCACATTTTTTAAAAACCGTCACCAGAATAGAAACTGAAAATTATAAACATAGCAGTTAACAGATTAAAAAACAGTTCAAACAAATATGCTGAGAATTTAAGTCTCTGGAGAAGAAAATCTTTCTCTTGATGTACTGTCTCCACTATCACCTTACAGAAAATTCACAACATATTAGAACTGCCTGAGTAAAGGACTGGAGACAGACTCACCACCTTGCCCTCTAATCTCACAGCTCCCATGAACCAGCACTACCATGGTTCAACTTTAGCTACAAAAAGGGTAGGTTTCCCTTGCAGTCCTCCACAGTTGTGGCATTCTGTAATCTCCCAGAGTGCCAGAGAACACAGAAAAACCATCAAAAGCCTATGTGAAACTCCACGAGGAAAAGACGTCCCATGTATCCCATGGTGGCTTAAAGCAGAGACAGGATGCTTTGAGACATTTTAACTATGATAACTGGGTTGCAGGAGGTCAGCAGGTGGCCCTGAACGTCACCAAAGCGAGGCCAAAGCAGCACAAAGCACCTGGATCAGGGGAGGCTGGAGAATGAGGTGGGGAAAGTGCCCGGAACACTCAAGGAGGAATGGAGAAATGGGTCACGGAGGCCCCAAGCAACACTTACACCCACGACAAACTTAGCATGACTTAGCGTCCCAGGCTTAGCGGAGACTCCGGGGTACAGTGATCCAGGCACCCTCACTATTTCAAGAGCTGCACATCTGAGAACAGGGCAGATCCTGCCATCTCCACCACTCGCCAGCTCATGCGCTGACACCAAAACAGAGCTGGAGGTTACTGGGTACTTTAGTACTTCTTTAGGGGAAGTATTAGAAGACCACTGAGTCATCAGCAAAATAATTAAGAATAAAATCTGGTACAACAGCAAGGATGTTCCATAAGAGAACTTCTGAGGTCCTATTTTCAACAGAATTCAACCTCCTTTTTTATCATAAACTAGAAGCAAATTCCCAACATATGAAAAAACTTGTTTAAAAGATACCAGTAGATTCCAAGAATTCATTTTCCCACAGAAGCAGTTTTTTACAAGCCACTGTTCCACATTCCCAGACTAGTCCAAAGACTCTTTAAATCATACTGTAATAGGGTCTATAGTAAATCATTTAGTACAGGGAATTCTCCAACACTTAGAATAATAGTGTGAAGGAAAAGTGCATTTCAAACGCTATCCTGAGAGAGCACTATCTTATGTCTCTCTACTACATGCTTTCCTCTCCCCAAGTAAGCCAGGAGCCCTGTCCCCAACAGGAGAAGGGGGCCTGGCCCTGGGAGAGGAACCTAACTGGCTGGGGGGTCTCGCTAGGGTTGCTTTAGGGCAGCAGAGGGTGGGGTGAGAAGCTGCCAGGCCTGGGAAAAGCACTGCCAACTCAAAGAGGTGGAACTATAAGTCAGAGACTCACAGAATCAACCTTTCACATAACTTGAATGAAGACAACCTGTCTCCAAATTTGAATTCCCAGTTACCAGTGGTGTGACCTTGGGCAAGTCCCTCAGCCTCTTAGTGTCCTAACTTTCTTATCCTTAAACATCTGCCTCATGGGGTCCTTTAAAGGATGAAATGAGTTAATAATGGAGAAGTACCAGGAACACTAAGAATTCAATAAATAGTAGGTCTGTAAACAGAATTTCACTCAACATATTTATAACAAGACAGCCATCAGGTCAGACATGAGCTGCCATTAAAGTAATATTTAAAAACCTCTCCTAATGACGTTAAAGTGGTTGGAATTCTTCCATAGCTGTCTTCTGCGATACCTTCTTTGCACATCTGCAATCATTTAATTTGCAGCAACACATAATGTCTTCTGTAGTGGACATCCAGGAAGGAGGAGCCTCTACCTGTGCTATTCACACCTGCCCCATACTGAGGTCAAATCAGGTTACCTTGCTGCCCAAATGCAACAGGCAGGCTGTCAATCCTAGCCCTAATTATGCATGTGTTCTCCCAAACACCAAAGCTTAGAGATGCAGAAGGCACATCAACAATAATTATGTCTGAGTGAAAAGTTTCTTGGTGGCTTTTCAATCTGCCCTATTCTATAGTTTCTGGGTATTTTATAATGAGACTTTTATGCCATCTTAATTAGTGCTTCCTATGGAATGCCATCTAGGCCTCTCCCCCAATGCTGAGCAAGTCACCCGCTGTGCACCTTCTAGGACCACACAAGAACCTCAGGAGGGCAAGGCCCCAGGGCACTCCCCCGACTTTGGAAGTATCAACTGCAAGGGCAGCCACAGAACAAAGAGATTCCTTTTTGGGATAAAAGAATGCTTGGAAAAAGTCATATAAGCTACAAAATAATTCTAGGCACAGGGTCATTCTGGGGGAAAAAATGAAAACAGGAGAATGAATGAATGCATGCATGCATGAGTGTATGTGAGAGTGGCAACCCACTTCCTGGTACAGGGTGGTTCTGGGAGAAGTCGCTACCTAAACCTGCCATGTATCCCAGAAGCACTGACTACAACGCCTAAGCAAAAAAGACTCGCTAAGCCACTTTCATAAACACCTCCACAAAGTAACTACCAGGTGGTTATCAGTCAGTGACTTTTAAGGTCATATATATTTATTCAACATGGAAAAGAATCCCAACAAAACTCAATATCCTCCTTTCTGGAGTCTCTGTGTCCTTCCGCCCTCCGCCTCACCCAGACCACCCTTCACAGAGCAGACAGTTCCTTTTACAGAAGAATGCTGACTATGATACTGCCAAGCCTCAAATCCATCAACGCCTTCCAACTACTCTTGACAGTCACCTAAGTTCCAATCAAAGGTCTCCAGGCCCTGATCTCGCTGCCCATCTGGGCTCCTATTGTTCCACTGCTCTATGACCACAGGCTCAGCCACAGCCAATGCCCACCATAGTGCACTCTCTCCTGTGATATCAGATAAAATGTCCCTGGTTCCTTGCAAAGAGCTCCCAAAGCCACTGGAATTTCCTGAGTGACAGAAGGGTCTTTTGTTACCCATCATGAACCCCTTTCTGTCATACCTGAGTCTATGCTAACAAAGTAACTCTGGGTCGGACCCCAGACAGCTTACAGGGTGGAGACTGGGCGCCACAAAGACCACCATGATCAGAGGAACTTTCAGCCCCACCCGACAACCTGCAGGCAGGACAATGGGGCTGGAGATCACGACAATCAGGAATATCCAGTGATCTAGTCAATCATGCCTACCTGACAGGGCCTACGTTAGAAACCACCAAGGACAGGGGCTTGGAGAAATCTGAGGTTGCTGAGCATGGAGGTGCTGCGAGGTGCTATACCCAGGGGGCCTGGAAGCTCCGCTCCCACCCCTCACCTTACGCCTTTCTTCTATCCATCACATTCTGAGTTGCATCCTTCATTATAAACTGGTACCAGGAAGTAAAGCACTTTCCCAAGTTACATAGATCACGCTAGCAAATTATCAAACCTGAGGGGAGTCACGGGAACCCTCAAATCTGGAGACGGTCAGATAGGGGTATGAACAGCTTGGGCACCCCATATGCAGTTGGGTTTAAAATGTGGCAAGTTCGTGGGAGACAACTGTCAGAATAGAACTGAACCACTGGAAACTCGGTGTCAGAGAATCAAAGAAGTGCTGGTGTGAGAAAACACCTTCTCCTCCCATTTTTTGCCTGGTTACCTCCCATTCACCCCTCAGTGTTCAACGATCTTTCCCTCAAGGTTGCCTTTGGCACCTGACATGATTTCTTTCATAAGCATTTGCGAAATTGTAGCTTTCTAACTCTTCATACAATTTTCAATTATCTGGCTCCCACACCATACGATAAGCTCCACCAGGACAGGGTCTGTCGGCCGCCCGTCAGCATCAGGCACGTAGTGGCAGCATGTACACAGCACTGAACGCACGCCTGAGAAAGGCACTCTGGGCAAGCTTGGGACGTCCCAGCGATTACAACCTCAACACAAACGGTAGTGTGCCGCTACTAATGCGGCACACTGCACGAGGACAAGTAAGGCAGACTGTAGTTTCGTTTTGAATCAAGAGCCAAGACAAAGCATGATTTCAAGGAGCCCTCCACAGCTGATGGAAGCAAGAACTGTGATTTGAAAAACTATGAAAGGAAATGGGTTCTCTAAAGCTGGCTACAGCCAAGTTACTCCCATCCAACTGACTCGCCTACAAATAACATCAAAACTTTACAAAAAAATATAAAGTGACTACCTAGAGGCGCTCCAAAGTAACATGAAAGATAACAGAATCTTGGGACCCAAACTCACTGTGCTGGGGGAAAGTGAAGCTGGGGAACTGAGCTGTGCAATACTGCCTGCGTTTTGTTGCTGAACAGACAGCTGTCATTCCACAACCCTGTGTCATGGCCTCATCCACAAGCGAGGTTCCCACAACTACAGAAGACCGCATAGCTCCCCAGGTGGCCTTCCTCACAAAGTGCTCACAGGAGATTTCTTGTGAGCCTCTAAATCTATCAGAACATATACCCCCACTATAAACTAGCCAAAAAACCGAGTTCTGTTGTACCTCACCCTGGCAATGTCAATTACCAGCTTGTCTTCATAGGTACAGACAAGGACAAGAGGAGCAGAAATCATTCTTCCTGTGAGAGACAACCCTGAGACAAATGCACAACTGACTTTCTTCTACTCCCTCTTTCACAGGTAAAACGCAGGCTTACTGAGGCTAATCGGAGGCTCAAGAATTTAAGCATCTGCCTCACTGCCTCCCCGGCCTCCCTTTTTCCCCTCCAGCTTGCTCCTTCCCCCTTTAAATACTGAAGTTCTCAAAGCCCCCTTTGAAAAAAGCACAAATGCTCCTGTTACCTGGCACATCCTCAGCTGCAGCCACATAAACCTCTATCGATTGAGACCTGCCTCAATCTTAACATGAGGTATACTCTGGAAAAGAATGGACATTTTGAAAAAAGAATGGGCAGGGCACCGCCTGCTATCTCAACTTTTAAGCTAATGGCAGCCAACTCTGCTGTGTGGAACAGTTAAAACTCCAACAAAAATCCACAGGGTTTGGTTCAACCAGAGCTGCTCCAAGTTGGGAGAAACCCACAGTGAGTATGACCCAGAATTCTGTCTCTACACTGCCCAAATCTCTGGCTGATGGCAGAAAGAACTTACACAAGGCCAGCTACAGATTAGCTGAAGCTAAAGTAAGTGGACTGAGATTTGAGCATCTGCCAAGGGAGAGTTGGCAATTCTGACCAAGTTAAATGCCTGTCAAACAAACAAATCAATACTCTTCAGGGAAACTGAACATGACCAAGAGTCTACAGAGTCGCTAGAAATAAAAAGAATCAAGAAGATATAACCCATCCTCACAACAAAAGACAATTCGCAGATGGGACCTTAAAGGAGTTACTCCAATTCTTGCTAAAAGATATAAAGACAAATATTCTTGTAGTGAATGAACAAATATAAAATCTTAGAAGAGAACTAAAATTTTTAAGTGAAACAAATTCTAGAACTGAAAAAAAAATTTTTCAAACTAAAGACTTGTTGCACATGATGAACGAGAGAGTAGAGAGGCAGGCAGTGAACCCAAGGACATGGCAGACACCATTCCACCTGAAGAACAGAGGGAGACCAGGTTAGAAAGCAGTAAGCAAAGCCTCCGGGACCCTCAGCAAAAGGTCTACATATGTGTAGCTGGAGTCCCAAAGGAGAGCAGAAACAGTAAAGCAGAAACATATTTGAAGAAATAATGTCCTCAAATTCCCCACATTTGGTAAAAAGACATAAATTTTCAAGTTTGAGAAGTCAGACAACCACACCTGAGATAATCAACATCAAAATGCCAAAAACCTAAAAACTAAACTCAACTCTAGAAAATGGGCAGGGGAACAACCATCTGAAATTGTAACTGATCAGAATATAAGGAAGATCGCCATCAGATACAATCGCCAGATACAGTGAAGGCCAAAAGACAATGAAGCAATACCCTTCAAGTGCCAAAACAAAAAATCCGTCACCTAGAGTTCAGTATCCAGAAAAAAAAAATCTTTGGGAATGAAGGCAGCAATTTTCAGACAACAATCTCCATGATCACTTTTGTCAGTAACAGACCTGAATTACAAAAAAAAATAAAGTGCTCCTCTGCCTGAAAAAAACGATAACAGACAGAAACTTCAATTTTCAGTAGGGAAGACAGACATCCTACACGGCAAAAATACCAAGAAAACAAACACAGGCCTCAGAATGCACAGGGAATGGAGAGGTTAGGGCTAGGTCGAGGTCCCAAGGGAGAAAGCACATCTCAGGTGGGGTCAGCCAACTTTCTATAAAAAGCAAAGGAGTAAATATTTGAGGTATGTGAGCCACAGTTTGGATCACAACTCCAATGCTGCCACTGTAGTACAAACACAGCCATTAACAATGTGTGAATGAACAAGTACAGCATGTACCGGTGAAACTTTATAGAAACAGGTGGCAGGTGGAATGTGACCCAGCCTATAGTTTGTCACCTCCTGGGTCTAACCAACAGGCAGCTGTGAAAGGGGCTGAACATCTAGGAATCAAGTTTGTGTAGAGATGAGAAAACCAAAAGAAATAATTAATATGAAGGCCAGGCGTAGTGGCTCATGCCTGTAATCCCAACACTTTGGGAGGCTGAGGTGGGTGGGTTCATTTGGGGTTAGGAGTTTGAGCCCAGCCTGACCAACACGGTAAAACCCCGTCTCTACAAGATATTAAAAAAAAAAAAACATGAGCTGGGCGTGGTGGCACACGCCTGTAATCCCAACTACTTAGGAGGCTGAGGCAGGAGAATCGCTTGAACTCAGGAGGCGGAGGGTTCAGTGAGCTGAGATCCCACCACTGCACTCCAGCCTGGGTGACAGAGCAAGACTACGCACCCAAAAAAAAAAGAATGAATATGAAACTGGCACACACACACACACACACACACACACACACACACACACACACACACACAAATATATGGCATTCGGTAAACTAAAGTGGTACAGAAATTTCACATATAGAACAAAAAGATGAAATTTACTGTCTTAAAAATGGGAACAATGAAAATGTAATATTCATAATAAAAAGGAAGAGAAATAGCTGAGAAGGAAAACTTTGTCTTGTACATTCCATTTCCCTGTGGAACTCTAACACCTTGCACACATGTAGCTTGATCAAAACAATACCTAAGCCATAGTGAATTCTGAGATACTGTAAGGACTAAGGCCTCAGTAAACACACGGCTTCAAGCCTATTACTTTACTGCCCTTTATTTCAGCTTTTTAATCAGAAACGTGAGGATAATAATTTACAAGGCTAATATAACGCCCAACAGAGGTACTACAAACCGTACTTTTTAAATGTACTGTAACAACTTTTAGACATTATCCACAGCTCATGAGAAAAATGGAGGCAAGTATTCACTTCCATTTTGAGCACAATATGAACTCTTACAAAGACTTCAAATTATTAGCAAATGAAATCAAAGTGATTCCAAAACTATTCTTTCTTGGTCATGTAAATAATGCCACTTTATGTACACCAAAAATGCTATAAAACAATGGGCTACAGATGGGCTAGAAGTATAGTCTGAAGTTCTATAGAATATTCATTTTCTGTTTCTAAAATATTCTGTTCCTCTGGCATTCAGCTTTCCTTGCCATATCGACAGACCAGTATAAAATGCCTTGAAAAAACCTCAAAGCACAGCCAAAAAGTTAAGGGAACAAAGTATTTTCATCATGGTTGGTAAACTGTCCCAAATTGAAAGAACTAGTGGCACCAAAGGAAGACCACTCCGTCACCAAGTTCCAAACCTAAAAAGACACAAGCTGAATGAAAAAACAGAGACCAACCAGAATCCAAAGGAATCGTGTACTGCAGTTATATAAACGAAGATCAAAGATAATTACAAAATAAACTGTGTCACCTTCATAAAATCCACAAGTAAAGATCACCTGGTAGATTACTAAAACCCAAAACTTTCCATGCACACTACTGTTTTAGGTCACCTGGCCAGAAATTAATAAATATCCTTTAATGTCTGATGTAAACAAAGAATATAAAATAGTCACACACAAAAAATCCGATGGCTGATCGTCCAGAACATGCCTCCGTCCCTCCAAAGGAAAATTTCCGAAAAGCAACAAAACCTCAAAGCCCCAGTTTATCATCAGCACAGCATGTTTTATTAGGCTGGTGCAAACATTTTCATGGTTTTTGCATTTTGTTGAAATTTGCCATACTGGAATACGTTCTTAAATAAATGTGATTAGACATCACTTTAATGTGTATTTCTCGCTTTATGGTTTTTGCTAATGATCTGTTACTTGCTGTTTATTTTGTTTTAGACTATGGAAATGATGTTAGACAAAAGGCAAATTCGGGCACTTTTCTTATTTGAGTTCAAAATGGGTCGTTAAGCAGTGGAGACAATCTGCAACATCAACGACGCACTGGCCCAGGAACTGCTAACGAACCTACAGTGCAGTAGTGGGTCAAGAAGTTTTGCAGAGGAGACGAGAGCCTGGAAGATGAGGAGCGTAGTGGCCAGCCATCAGAAGCTGACAATGACCAACCGAGAACAACCATCGAAGCCGATCCTCTTACAACTATGCGAGAAGCTGCTGAGGAACTCCACATCGACCATTCTACAGTCAATTGGCATTTGAAGCAAATTTAAAAGGTGAAAAAGCTCAATAAGTGGGTACTACCTCATAAGCTGAGTGAAAAATTTTAAAAACTGTCATTTTGAAGTGCCATGTTCTCTTATTCTATACAAGAACAATGAACCATTTCTTGATTAGATTGTGACTTGCGCTGAAAAGTGGATCTTATATGACAAAATGCTATAGTGGTTGGACCAGCTCAGTGGCTGGACCGGTAAGAAGCTCCAAAGCACTTCCCAAAGCCAAACTTGTGCCAAAAAAGCAACATGGTCGCTGTTTGGTGGTCTGCTGCTGGTCTGACCCACTACATATTTCTAAATCTCGGCAAAACCATTACACCTGAGAAGTACGCTCAGCAAATCGATGAGATGCACTGAAAACTGCAGCGCCTGCAGCCAGCACTGGTCAACAGGAAGGGCCCAATTCTTCTCCAGGACAGCACCCGACCACACGTCACACAACCAACACTTCAGAAGTGGAACAAATTGGGCTACCAAGTTTAGCTTCATCTGCCATATTCACCTGACCTCTTACCAACCACCACTTCTTCAAGCATCTCAACAACTTTTTACAGGGAAAATGCTTCCACAACCAGCAGGATGCAGAAAACGCTGTCCAAGAGTTTGTCGAATCCTGAAGCATGGATTTTTACCCTCCAGGAATAAAACTTATTTCTCACTGGCAAAAAAAATGTGTTGATTGGAATGGTTCTTGATTAATAAAGATGTGTCTGAGCCTAGTTATGATTTAAAATTCACAGTCCAACACCACAATTACTTTTGCACCAACCTAGTATGTTATTTCAAGAAGCACTGTATCTGCTTCTGGAAGGCCCGAAACAGCAAGCAAGCTAGAGGACGCTGCTGGAAAGACCTGGCCTTCAAGGCCACCTGTAAAAGGCACTGAGCCACTTGTTCCCTCAGTGCTCCTGACGTCAGGCCATTCTCTGTCTCTCCCAGAGGCTCTTCATCCCTCCTAGTCCTCTATGGAGCACCTTAAAAACCACCATTCTTGTCAAGTATTTCTCTGAAGAGTCCTGCTATATAAACTAGACAGTCTAAAATAGAGCTTTGACTATAAAAGCTGATTTACCCCAAAGATTTAAAATAACTTCAGTCTGCATCTTTAGAAATCTGAATTCTAAGATTATGCCACATTTAATCCTTTAAATACCAATTATACCAACCTGAGTGTTGCAAACTTTTAGCATCTTACTTACTTGGTGCATTCTTCTAAAGACTGTACGAGCATTTGCTGGAAAGAACATATTTCTTCTAGATTTCCCATTAAATATGAAATGTTTGCTGAACTTAACCTAGAGCCAAGAAAAATAACAGTAAAAATATGTAAACAGTTTTACTTATATTCTCCTACTTTGCCATCCCAATGTCATATTGAAGTCTTAACCTAATAAACAAATTGCTGATGTCTAAGGCCAACTGGTACACTAAATTCTGTTCCACTATTTAACCCTCTATTCTCTGAAAATACAAGAGAACAGCCTAAGGTTTAGACTATTTTACAGTTAATGCAATTTATCATCTAACTTACTTCTCACTGGTCTGCAATGGCCGTAGGTAGGTCGAAAGCACAGTCTGAAGTTCTTTAGAATATTCATTTTCTGTTTCTAAAATATTCTGTAGCACCTATAATAAATGATGAATACGTGTTATTTCACATTTCAATTGCTATGTGACACTAAGATTTATACACTTTGGACAGTTCATTACCATTCGTTCAATTCATACTGTTACTTCTACATAACACTAAAGCACTGAGTATCATCATTCCTTGTGACACTGACTACTAAACCCATGTAAAGAATGATTACTAAGGCCACACAACTGACTTTATCTTCCTGCCAACCACATCTGACACAGGTACACATGGCATGAATTCCATCATCAGATACCATGTCTGTTTACATAAAAAGGAGAGCCACCTATAATCACAACAGCACAGACGAATCTTGACAACACTGTGAGGTGCAAAAGAAGCCATTACCCAAACGAACACCCTGCATAATTCCATTTATATGAAGTCTAAGAGATGGCAAAACTAATCTATGGTGACAGAAATCAGAAAAGAGGTGACGGGTAGGATGGGGAGGACAACAGGGAAAGGCGAATGAGGTAAATTTCTAAGGCGGTAAATAGGTTCTGTATTTTGATTTGGGAACTGGTTACAACAGATATATACATTGTTAAAGCTCACTGGACTGTACCTTTAAAATCCATGCATTTTAACATATGTAAAATTTATCTCAACTAAAAAAATAGTTTCCTCTTTAGATTGCATCTAAAAACTGAAATCAATTTCTGGTAACTATACACTTTCCCTAGTGAATATGAACAGTCTCAGACCACCTCATTACCACATTTATTAAAAATTAAAGGTTTATTAATGTAAACAACCTTTACTATTTCATTTAAAGATACCAGAATAATTACAAATTAACCTTAAAATTAAAATGTTTCCTGATACCCTGGATTAGTATAGCAAATTTAGCCAAAATAATTTAAGTCTTAAAAACTGACAGATAAATATAAAGTGCGAAACTGGTGAAACCCAGCAGGAATGCTTTCCACCAGCTATCACCGCAGCAAAGGCCTGGCCCAGGGCAGGACCAGAAGGCACCTGCATGTGAACTGTAGGTGCTCCTTGCACTCCTGGCACTGAGCAGGTACTCTGCACACACAACCTCTCCTCCTAGAGAAGCTACTTCTCCCAGCTCAAGCAGCTGGGAGTAGCAGAGCCAGACGGCAGCCCAGGTCCTCCTGCCACTGCAGCGCACCACACTGACCTAAGTGAACAAAGTGGAATCCTTGTCTCCATGCTTTTTCACCCAACTCTGTTGGAGAGCTAGTGCTTTTTCCATCAGAAAATCCAATTACATGTGTCTTCTGTGCATCTAGTACATGCATTAAGATGTACGATTTGTCTCTCAGAGCTAACGATACATTTTAAATTACTCATACAAAAGAAACTGTACAGAAGTAATAAAGATATTAAGTAAACATGCTCAGTTTTCTCCTCGTAATTTTTGATAATACAAATGTAAATTTAAACATTTAAGAAAAAAGTTGTCAAGTTAAATTTAACTTTCAGCCTTAGTAAAGATATTAGTAAAGATAACCTGGACCATTATTCTGTTTGCTACGGCTGACTATAAACTCTGAGAAAGAGTACATTCCTGAGTAAATTGTCATCCTGAGTAAATGCAAATCTGACTAAATCACTTTCTAAACTACTTGGGCAAAGAAAAAAAAGAGGCTCTTCCACTGGTGACAAGAAACTCCAGCTCATCCGTGAAGGGGGTCTATTCATGGGAGACAACCGTGGGAGAGCCAGAGCGAGGGGCCCTGCAGGGAGCTGACTGTTCAGGGCCCCCACAACCACAATGTCTTCCTTCTATGACATTCCCATTAAACACAAATGTCAAAGGCCCAGTGAACAGAGGCATACAGTGATGCCAGGCACCGCACCCCAGAGACGCCACCCTAAACCAAGCCTGTCCTCCACAACATCAGGAGAAGCCAGCCAAGTATAACGAGATCTCAAGCTAAATAAGATAAAATAAGATCTGTCACCGACATGTAAGAAAAGTCCTTTTCCAATGTTAAAGATACAAAGTATGATTTAGCATAATTACAAACATTGGATACCAACTTAATACTGCTCAGTGCATGCCTGAAAACCTGTACACTCATTTCAAACAGAAAAATGTTCCTATGTGAGATAAGAAAACAGCCACTAGAAACTATGACTAGCAGGGATATGAGAAGAAAATACAATGACCTTTTGTCCATCACAGCACTAAGCATTGGATGTAGAAATGAAAGCTTCCCATAAGTACCAAAAACTACTCCAAAAAGCCCTCTGACAAAAAGCCACATTCATTAAAACAGTTAAGTTGGTTAATTCAACTAATAGTCTTAAACACTATTTTCAAATAGGGTGCTAAACACAATTCCTGTTATTACACTGCAAGTTACACTTAACTTTTCCTCTAACACACAGCCAGGCCTGGCTCCCTGGCTCCGGCTGGGGTGCCCACTCCCTCTGCCAGGAGGCTGCTGGCCTTCCTGACCTTGAGCACAGCCATGGGTACCACTCACCACCTTTCTTCCCCTCCTTGTCTTCTGCACGATCTGGCTGCTGCAGGACCCCATAAGACCTCACAGCCTGGCCACCACAGCTCCATCCCACCAATGCTGGAAACCCAGAGGATGCATGCAGTTTTCAGAGAAAAAGCAGCTTTTACAAATCATAGTGCTGAAGAAAGGCCCAGAGAGCTGAGCTCGGCCAGCACCAGCTTCCTGGGGTCATGAGGCATGAGTACAGTCAAACACTGGTGCCACACAATCTCTACACTGCCCACAAAACAAAGATGACTCACTTCTGCGCCTCGCAGACACAGACACTGACACTCACTTTATTCATTACTTCATTAAAGAAGTACTTAGTATTTCTGATTTTACAAATGGGTTACAACTTTCACTGCCAATACTGGTAGCTGTTTTATGTTTATATGTCATCAACAGCCTTTTAAAAATAAATAACTGATTTACATAAGAGAACAAAGAACATCGATCTTTAAAATTTCATTTGGATAAAAGATTTTTATCATCATACAACCAAATTTCCATAACCCAATTCTGAAGTTGAAGAAGAAAACCTAAAAAATGGCACAATTATTCAAAAATCTACTTCTACCCTACCTAATCAGCTCCACCCTGTCCACTGCTACAAAGAAACACGACCATCATTTAAGTTTCTCCCTTCCAGCTTATTTACATTTCAAGTATTTAAATTTTTAAAAAGGAAATTACAAGACAGTAGTTCACCACACAGCGTAGCCTCTAATAAACATCTGACTACAGGGAAAGAAGAAAGAGGATGGAGTGCTGACAAGCAATCCCTGAAGCCCCTGCTGGGTCATCCACAGGTCACAATGACATTGGGCAGTTAGTGGCTCCCCCACCACACACAGTTACTAATTTAATGCAGCGTGCTAGGGCTGCTGGTCCTTACTAATGCCTAGGAACATTAGCTCTCAAAAAAAGTTTGGAGGGACCACATCATGGTTTTCTTTTATGACACTGTATCTTTTGAAAGAAAATATGTTATTATATTATTTATAAATGTGGAGATTCACAGGTCTTGGGTTATGTTTCTTTTTTAATGTTAAAGGTTTACAGGCAACAGCTCCTGAAAAGCCTCCTAGCCCGCAGGAGGAAGCAGATGCCCACAACGGCACCTGCACAACCGCATGACGACAGGTAAAGAGCTGGCGTCTGCAGCCAGGTGGACCTGGGCTCACAGCTGTGCTTTGCCACCGACTGCATGCAGCTGGACAAGTCTATCAGTCTGTTTCTCTTTTTCACAAAAAGGGGTTTTACTGGGTTATGATGGTTACTCAAGAGTGCCAGTCCTTGGCTTACAGGAGGAAGGCATCTAGCCAGCCACCTTTCGAACTTCTAGCCCAATCTGGAGACTTACTCGGAGCTGCTTCTTGAATGACTCCTTCAGTCCAAAGGCAATGACTTCACAAGTCAGCCTTTCTTCCAATTAACCGACTCAATTCTCCCAAACACTCAAACACTCAGCTCTTCTCTGTGTCAGCCTTCCACTACTGCCTACCTGACAACCTTCATCTGTATCATCTTTGTCCAGATACAGCAAGGAAATCCATGAAAAGCAATGGGAGCCAAGTGTGAAAGAGGCCAGCAGGTACCTCACTGCCCAGGACAGGAGGGAACCCCACAAGCTGCACACCCTCCCTGATGCCTCAGGGCCCCTCATAATTAACCATCTCCACCTACAAGTCCCAAGCAGACTTCAGGGGGTCACAAGAGTTAGAAGAAATCTTGGTTAAGGTGGAGAAAAGCCAAGGGAAAAGCAGATGAAGAGATGAAACAACCCCAGGGTGTAGAGTCAGTGCCGACAGATGGAGACAGAGGACACCAGGTTTTCCTCCCTGGACTGGCATCTGGAAGCCCCCAGAAACTGAAGGTGCAGGAAGGAAAAGACAGCCATGGGGCTTCTCTGGAGCACAGGAAAGGCCTGTGGAAGTGTGCCATGAAATCTAAGGATACAAAACGATTTTTGTACACTTACGGATTAAAATGAGTGACTGCTACCTACATTATAGTCACAGTATTACCATCGTGCACTAAATAATAGGAAAAGTGACATGGTTTGGCTCTGTGTCCCTACCCAAATCTCACCTTGAACTGTCATAATCCCCATGTGTCAAAGGTGGGACTGGATGGAGGTAACTGAACAATGATGGGGGACAGGGGGCGGGGCATTCCCCTATGCTGTTCTCATGACGGCATGATGGTGAGTTCTCACAAACTCTGATGGTTTTAAAAATATCTAGCATTTTCCCTGTCGGCACTCTTCTCTCTCCCACTGCTCTGTGAAGAGAAGTCTTCCATCATGATTATAAGATTCCTGAAGCCTCCACAGCCATGTGGAACTGTGAGTCAATTAAACCTCTTTTCTTCATAAATTACCCAGTCTTAGGTATTTCTTCACAGCAGCGTGAGAACGAACTAACACAGAAAGCCTTACAAAATAAAATCGTAGTGCGTATCACTGAGCAGGGAAGGCCATAAGGACTGTGCCTTCCCAGTCAGCAATGTAAGAAACCTCATTCTCTAATGATGGAGGGGGGTGCTCCTTGTCCCTGCAAGAGGAGACTCCAGACTATCATTCTCTCCAGCCTAGGCAACCAACCCCTTCCTTTGATCCCTATCAGAAAAGATGTCAGTCAACAACGAGCGTGCTTTCACTGTCAAATTCACCAAGCTCAGGCACATCAGGTCACAAACCTGTCCCCTTTAATCATATAATCAGGCCACCTTGGCTACAGCTTTCACACATCGCCCTCAAAAGCTACTGAGATTCCAGTTTACAAACAGAATGGTATGGTGGCCTCAGTGATGCCTTCTGTTCCTAATGCTCTTAAATACTCTTCTTAATAAACATAAAAACCTCTAAGGTCCAGCACTTTGCTGAAGCCCTTAAGGTCAACTGCCAGTCCACTTAACAATAATACTAGGTCATGGCCAGCATTACCAATCTCATTCTACAAACGAGGCATCTGGGCTCAGGAAGCTAGGGGCAAACCTCCTGGCCACCTAGGCTAAGCAGCATGGACAATTCGACACAAAGGCTGTACACCTTCCACTGCATCAAGCCACCCTGATCTTAATTAGCTCAGCTACCTACAACAAGGGCACCCTAAGAAGACATGGCTAACAGACTGATTTCAAACAGTACATTTGTGAGAAAATAAAGGCAAGAGTAGTGGCTGGCTTAGTCACAAAAACTAATTGAAATGAAAAGAGCTGCATATGGAAGATCTTGATGTCCTCTTCCTTCCCTGTCACTCTCCAAGCCCAAGGCCCTGTTCTTGCCATGTTCCACACTGGCCTCCTCCCTAGCCTCAGAGGCCCGTTTCTATCTCCAACACATTCTGGACTGTGATGTCAAATACTTCCTCATAATGACCATCCCTTACATTATTGGGAAGCTAAAATTCCTCCACTCAAAAGAAACCTTCCTCTATTTCTATGCCAACTTTGTAATATCATTAGATCCTATCACCTATATAATTTCATACTGTTAATGCACTTAACATGAAAATGTATGTTTCTGGTACTTTTAAAGGCTCATGTACATTTTAATGATTACAAATGGACAAACCACTGATCGCTTAATGATTCTGGTACTGTTTATCTCATGCTGTTTATTTTGGATTGCTTGCAATTTATTACTGTAACAAATAATCCTCTGAATATGCCTTTACACAAGCATCTTTGAATATATTTCAGGTTAATTCTCTGGAGTGAATTTTAAGAAGTAGAAATTAAAAAGAAAGCCCTAAATTAAAGAGCATGATCACTTTCAGAATTCTATATATAACTGCCATATTACTTTGGAGAAACTCTATATGGATTTACATGTCCACCATTAGAACTAAAAATTTCTCTTTAAATCTCTGCTCACTGAATACAGCAAGTATGACTATTAAATTTTTATGGTAAGTTTAACTATTTTTTTTTTCAAAGTCTAGTGTTTACCATTTTTTAAACTGCCACGTCCTTTCCCATTTATCTATTAATCTTAATGTATTTGTCTTAATGAGCTCTTCAGACCTTAAGGATAACCTTGCATTATACCGGATGCAAATAACATTCCAATTAACTTGTAATCTGGCTTGTACTGTTTGAGGCAAATAATTTATTAAACTCTCATTATATAGCCTAAAAGATTTATCTTTTCCTTTCTCATTTCATCCATGGCCTTTAACTTTTAAAAAGTCATGCTCCTCCCCAGCCCCATCTTTGAATGCATTCCCAACCCCATACAGATCACTGGCAAAGAGTAAAACCTAACCGTTAGAGGTGTTTTTTGTATTTTTTAGAGAGACAGTCTTGTTCTGTAGCTCAGGCTAGAAGTGCAGTGGTGCAATCATTAGCTCACGGCAGCTTCAAACTCCAGGGCTCAAGCAATCCTCCCGCCTCAGCCTCCCGAGTAACTGGGACTACAGGCACTTGCCACCAGCTAACTTTGGTCTTTGGAGAGACAAGGTCTTCTTATGCTACCCAGGCTTGTGTCAAACTCCTAGCCTCAAGCAATCCTCACAACTAAGCTTCCCAAAGTGTTGGGATTACAGGTGTGAGCCATAATACTGGACTGTTAAAGGTGTGTAAGCACAATCTTTGCTCAGTTTTTGGCTGAATACTAAATTATGCTACCCAAATGTGAATCCTAGAAAGACAGACTTAAAAATAAAAACAAAACTAAAAACAGACATCAGTGACTGTGGGGAGACAAACTACAGAAGTGCTCTGAGTCACTGAGCAAGACACAGCAACAGTACATCCCAGGGGAGGTGGATTTCAAGCATCCAGAGCTGCTAAAATAGGACTAAGGTGTCCAGTTTTCAATTTTAAAAATTATAAGACATGCAAGAAAGTGTGATCATGCACGTGTGCACACACACATGCACAATAAAAAGAATCAGTCAATGGAAACTGTCTCTGAGGGGCACAGATATTGGACTTAGGAGGTAAAGGTTTCAAAGCACCTATTATAAATATGTCAAACGAACTAAAGGAAACTATGCTTAAAAATTAAAGGACAATATGAAGACAGTGGTTCAAATGTTGTCTATATTTGACTAATTGTACAACAGTAGTCCCAGAGGGAGAAGAGAAAGAAATAGTTACTGAACGGATCATAATAACAGCCATAAATTACTAAGAGTTACTTTTTTTACTTCCCAGTCTCTCTTTGGTATTCACCTTAACCATTATACAATAGCAGGAAGACACATGTCCATCCCATTCATACCTGTCTCATTATCTCTTAGTTTCAAAATGTTGGTACTTTCAGGTGGAATACTCTTCTCTCACTCCATTAAACGGATCCCAAGTTAAGACAAGTCATTCATGTAACTTTAACACCACTGGTCCATACTGGTCTTACTCTTTAGTAAGTTTTCAACTCTCAGTGGGATTAAAAACACCTAGACCTTACAGTTTTCTCTGAAAACAAAACTATTAAAGGGGGTGTGGAAATGCCTAACACATTATCTACTGTATTTTGTTCTGTGTTGTATTCTGTTCTCTATTTTTATGCACAATTTATAAATATAAAATTAGGAAAGCTGAAATTGATTCCTGGCTTAGTCACTAACCAGTGTATAACCTTGGACGAGGCATTTAACTTCTGTTTTCTTTACTATAAAATGAGAGTACTACATCAAAAGATGATTCTCTATGAATTCTATGAGTTTATTTCTATAACAACTGTAATTTAACCATGCACTATTTATAAATGCAGCTTTATATAGACAACAATTTAGATGTGATTTTGAGGTCAAGGTGTTTTCCATCATTCTGTATGAAAAAGTTGGCTGATTTGAAAAAAAGAGCACTTATAATACCCAAGCTATTCTCTCCATAAAAGGACAGTTAGAGAAGGAAAATGAAAAAGGTATCGACTATGCTTCAATCTGAAAAGTATTACAGAATATATAACGCAAAGAAAAACCCACCAGGATTTCTTTAAAAAAAGCATGGTTGCCTGGTTTCATAAAGTTGCTAATGGAAGCAAGATTCATGGAGAAACTAAAGAATGCCCTTGGCACCAATTTAGACGCTGCTAACCATTTTTTCTAACACAATTATTTGGACCTGAACAATAATACAGGGTAACACCCTATCTGGAACCTCACTGTGGACTGTGGCTGTGTTATTCACTACATGAAGCAGTCGCAAGGAAAGCAATGTCTTATACAAGAATGCAAGAGGAAATCTCAGCACGAGGCATTACAACTCAAGTTCTCCTACAACCCATAAAACCTATCAACTCAAGTTCTCCTACAACCCATAAAACTTATCTACTGATTTTGTAACTATGTATACAAAACTACACATAAACTACATTACACACTAAAAAGCAAATAAGTTAGTAGAGCCACATTCTGGGAGCAAATGCCCAACAGGCCAAGGGGTGAAGGTGATGCAGAGCACTAGGAGAGACGACATGAAGCAGGTCTCCCAGGGAACGTGGGCCACACAACGGGCTAAAAGGAGTCTGAACTTCTGAAAGTCAACAAAGTTGAGATGGAAGGCAGAGCCCAAGCAGCCAAATGAAGACGAGTAAAAAAAAGGGAAGAAAGAGGGGAAGCAGAAAAAAATGTTTCCAAGGTAGAAAAGGATCTGGAGTTGACCAAATACAAGAAAAAGAAGTCAAGGACTGCCACTGAGGTAAGAGAAATGGTGCATGAAGGGAGACCTGTTCCCAAGAAGATGTAGAAATGTCAAACTATGAAAAACTAGCAAAGTGGAGGCAAGAGAAGACCACTGTGTTCCCGTACCCAAGTGTGAGTTCAGCAAGGGGAGAGGCACCCACCACTCTGTTCACCGTGTACCCAGCGCCTTTAACAGAGCTGCACAGAGCAGGCACCAAATAAACAGTTATTAACAAGTGGGCCCGCAGGCCAGTCTGTCCCGCAGAAAGATGCCAGAGCAGATGGAAGGTGGGCACTCAGGAAAACATGAAAGCGTGGGCCCCACAGTACAAGACAGTGGCACAGGTCCACATGCTGGAGCAGTTCAGACTCCATTTCACCACAACTTTTCACCATTTCTCAACATAGGTGCAGAAAATGAAATGCTCACAATAAAATGGCTGCTGCACAGAAACACCAATCAACTGCTACTTCACACCAACAACTCAAAGGTCTCATAGGTTCATATTTATATCTCCTCACCAAGAAAATAAAAAAGATTGGGAGTAGGAAAAGAAATAACAAAATAAATTCACATTTTCCCTAGAATTCAAAACATACATATGTTTAGAGGGTTTACCCTGCTGTTATTATGTTCAGTAGATATATACCAGGAATTTTAAATTTTAATAAATTCTTTAAGGACTCCAATCCAAGATGGCCGATTAGGAGCAGCTCAGGATTGCAGCTCCCAGCAAAAGCACGGAAGGTGAGTGGACGCTGCATTTCCAGACAGATTTTTATTGCCCACAGACCAGGAGATTCCCAGGCGGAGGAGCCCCACGGGTCGCCAGTGCAGCTGTTTCAGCCTGCGCTGCTGTTTTGGCCTGCGTGGCTGTCTTGGCCAGTGCCCCGGCGCGGCGGTTCTCTGCTGGCACCATTTTAGCTGGCGATTGGAGCTACGGGAAGACAGAGTCGCCCATTCAACTGATAGAAAAGGGGACTGAAACAGGGAGCCAGGCCAGGAGAGTCCTGGGCAAAAAGCACCATGAAGCTCAGCGTGACTGTTTCAGCTGGTGCAGGCGCAGTGGGGTCGCTGCACGGGAAATTGCACAGATCCCGGCGCCTTTGCAACAGGCGACTGGAACACCTGGGAGACAGGTTACTGTTTGCTCTGAGGTAGGGAGCCAGGTGATTAGGCTCGGCTGGTCCCACTCCACAAAAAAACAGTAATCTGAAACGCTCTGGATTGAGAGTTTCACAGCAAGCACAGCTGAACCCGGGATGGTCCAGCTCTGTGGGGGAGGGGCGTCCACCATTACCAAGGCAGTCCACCACTATGGAAGTAGTCCGCCATTGCTGAGGCAGCCCGCCATTGCCTAGGCAGCCCGCCATTACACAGAGAGTCCACCATTATAGAGGTGGGCCGCCATTGCCAAGGCAGTTCTAACTATACCCGTATAAACAGGACTGCAGGGAAGTTCACACGGCAGCTGGGTGGAGCCCACAGCTGCTCAGCAAAGCCTCTGTAGGCAGACAGTGACTAGGCTGCCTCCTGGCAGGGCAGGGCAGGCCTGAAAAAAGGCAGCAGCACAACAGAAACTCATAAACAAA